>PNRQ01000399.1:0-16668 GCA_003439915.1 Trichoderma atrobrunneum | reverse complement strand
AAGTTTATATAAAGCTTATATATAAATAAGTAAGCTTATATAAAAATTAATAATACCTATATAAAAAGTAAAATATAACCTAAACTTACTTAAATATAAAGTATAGTAATAAGTAATATAAAACTATAGGAAATAATAAAAATATATACTAAAATTAATAGTATTAATATATATATATATATATTTACTTATATATACTATAGTATTTTAATAAGTTATTTTTAGGTTTATATTAAACCTTACTTAGTTCCTAGTATAAAATATTATAGAAATTTAAATTATAAAAAGATTTAAAATAAATATAGCTTAAAAGTAAAAGGATTAATTTAAAATAGTAAAAGAATAAAATACCTAAATATAAAGGGAGAAAGGGAGTATATTATAAATTTAAGTTATACTTAGACTAATAATAACCTAAGTTTAACCTAAACCTAGGTTAAGCTTAAATTAATAATAATCTAAAATAGTATAAGCTTAACTTAGGCCTACCTTAAACTTAAGATAAACCTAAGGTATACTTAGCTATATATTAACTAAAGTATAGGCTATATATTTTAATATATTTTCTTTTCTCTTTAAGAATAATAATTTTATTTATTTAAATACTTATTTACAGTTACTATAAGGCTAGTCTATTATAAAAGTATAATTTTTCCTTAATTTAATTATTATAATTTTATTAATTCTTTTTATAATAAATATAATTTTTCTTTATATATATATAATTTAATTATTAAAGTATTATTATTATATTTCTAAATTATTTATTTTTATTTTTAAGTATTAGTTTTAAGTTCTAAAAGTAATTTTTATAAAGACTTTTAAAGTACTTAAACTAATACTTAAATAATAAAATTATAATACTTAAATAATAATATTTATAATATAAAATATTTTCCTTTTAGTATATTATTAAATAAAAATTATTAAATATATAAATTATAAAATACTTTATATTTACAAAGGGCTTAACTTAATAAAGCTATTTATTAAATTATATAATATAAATTATACTAAATTATATTAAATTAATATTTATTTAAATTTCTTAATTTCTTAATATTTACTATTATTATTTAAATTTTTAGTAATTATTACTTTAGTATTTAAGTAAAAATATTAATAAAAGAAAAAAGCTTATAAAAATTACTACTTTAATATAAAAAAACTATTTATAATTAATTTAGTCCTTTTTATAAACTTATATATACTAAAACATTAAGTATAACTATTAACTTTAGTAATAAATTATAAGCAATAAATATTTTCGTTTTAGAATAATTATTTATATAACTAAAGATTAGCAAGGTAAATCATAGGTTTTTTTTAAGTTCCGTTGGAAAATTATTTTTGTATATACTTCCTTTTAGAAGGTATTTATTACAGACAACTATCTTAATGCTTTCCTTTGAAAAGTATCTTAGGTTATACTCCGTTAGGCCCTAGTTAGCCCTAGCTGCACTCTACCTAGCTATATGGCCTTGAAAACCCAGCTACACTAATAAGCCCTTAAGAGTTATAATTAGCGCGGAAGTCTATAGCAGAGAGCAAACAGTAGAACTCAATGAATAACACAGAGCGAGAACTCCAATAAGCCCAGCAGGTACTTTAAGAAGCTCTGTGAGCATCTATGGAGCTGCAATCTACTGCTGGCCTACCCACGCACCCTTAAAAATACCTGAAATAATATAGTAATCTGTAAAACAATTGCCATTCTAATGGAGGCCCCCGATAATAACGTTATAGCCGTTAATGCTGCTGAGCTTGTAGATATTATATTCGGCAAGAGATTCCTCGAGAGGTATATTCTTTATCCAATCTCCACTACTGCTATCTATTTAACTTAGAAGAGACAGATAGATCCCACTTATTAACTGTTAAGAGTAAGCCTTTTCGGTGGCACATTAGTTCTTGGCTAAACTAAAGCTTTAAAAAGAGGTTGCTGAGCGGTTGCGTAGATAGGTAGCGGATAATGAGAAGATAAGAAGAGATACCTCAAGTTTCTATTTAAGAGACACGGGACTGAGAGTTATAAAGGGGTTGGATATCTTCTGCTGCTGTTTAGTTTCCAACCTCGTGAAAAGTACATATCGCTGGCCAACTAGATGGATCGGCGTGGCTTTAAATGCATCGACTACGTACCATTAAATATGTTCCATGGCCACCAAGTGATTGGTACACCAAGGAGCGGCCATTTATGTGAGAGCAGAAAGGCATTGATGTATCATTCAACAGAGTCCAGTACAGTAAGCGTTAACACAATGGAAAATGCTAGTATATATGCAAATGGTAATAAATAAACAAGAAGAGCTAATTCACAAGAATACTGCAAGTCCAGCATTAGCCTGGTCCTGTATCCCCGCTCAACAAGCTGGCCAATCGCACCAACGTTGGAACTGTTACCTCATGAGCATCGCAGTCTCTACAAGAGATTCCAGTTTGGAGTAGCCTTGTATCTGTCTCATTCAATCGTCTATTTCTAGCCTCATGGACAATACCTGGTTTGATTTGTCTATGCATCTTGTGTTCTGTACGAATTCACGTGAGCTACCATAAGGAGAGTTCCTCTTTACAATATACCTCCCCTGGTGGCTTGGTATCAGTCGGTCCGTTTGCTCTTATACTTTCACTAACACGATAATGACAAAGTCTCACCAGCCAACATAGTATATATGTTTAGGAGAGTTTCCGGTCGAACCGTCCAGACTACTTAAGTGATGGCCCTCCCGCTATCTATTGTACTTATGACAATGCTTGAAAGTTGTTTCAGCTTCTTTATCAACGAGGTTGCCAACACAATGTTCGATTTCATCAGAAATCTCGGGAGCAGCACTCGTACTTCTTCAAACCGGTCGGGTCAGCCGAATCGGCAGAACGCTACCCCAAGAAGCTCTCATTATTCTGATGATTCTTTTATCCAGGCAAATCCTCCCCCATATTATCCAAGATTCGAGACCTCCAGAGATTCCACCGCCCATTCTCGAAATTCTGATTCATCCTTTGGCAGCGAGGCTCTACAATACGTCCACGAGCACAATAATCTTGGTTTTGTGTCTACTCAGCACTATGGAGAATCGTCCGCCGGGACTAGTTTACCTCCATCAAATAGGGCGAACGCAGGATCTGAAGAACTTGTTATTCGTCCCACATCACACTCAAATACAGGTTGCACCTGTACGCCTCTTCAAGGCTGTTGCAGCGATCACAATTCGATACAGACGCCCAACTCAGTTCCCCCTGCGCTACTCGGAGCTCCTTGCAACGTTTTTATAAATATGCCGAATACATCAGGCTTCACACTCCCGCCTATCCATTACCTTATGAAGTATCATCTTTCAATGAACAACCTCAGCTGTATTAGCCGCCGGCTTGGGCCGGAGACTGAAACAAGGTATATCCTGGAGTTGTCCCTTGCAGGAAGCGCCTCCTCCGATAAAGACACACAACATCACTGGTCGAGTGAGATATACTTTGATAATGGAACCTTCTTACAGAAACAAGAAATACGCACTGCCTTTCACAGAGTCGACGAAAATCCACCTGAACATTTTACAGGATGCCCGCATCAAAGCCTGAGTGTCTATACGCCGACTTTCAGAGATCGAGATGGCATGTGTGAGGCAGAAGCGTGGATTACTTGCAAACCGTCACGTTACCCGTCTCATCCGATGCAGAAATGGAGCAATTTCCACGGACCCTACACTCATATAAGCTCCTGTACGATATGTTACTCAGATACGGAGTGCCACATAGATCTGGATGGGAGTTATCTTAACGTGAGGTATACTTGCTTCAGAGATCTGGGAGCAGGAACGGATCCAAATGATCCCAAATGGCGTTCTTTATTAACAGGCGTAGGCATCATTCATCGGCCACAATATGAGTTTGAAGTTCTTAGACGAGTTTGGAATGCAGCTTTCCACCTGAGGCGGAGCAACCTTTGGGACGTGGTGCACCAAACCCCCAATGGGTTGTTTCATGTACGCTCCAGAATCCGCAACGAGCTGTAGGCTGGAGAAACAAGCTTTGACGGCGTCCGTAATATGGTGTGTACAAGCTGACTATGTGGGTGGATTATGGATGTAATGGGGAGTGCATAGATGAAGCGACATCATCCTCTAGCCAACATTCCATAGAGGAATTTCCGAAGGCTCTTCTACAAGAAAGAACAAGCCACTTGAGACAGGATATTAGATTGTATAATATAGTTGATGGGTTCTGAGAGCGTGGATACCTTGTAGTAATACATTGAATTGTGGCACTATCTGTTATCAAAGTATGTTACAGCCCAATGCACCACACCAAACTTTATATACTGCGTCTGTAGAGTGGCTTTGCTCTTGAGCATAGCTTATCAGTTGCGCTAATTGTTGCCTGAACTTTCATCTTCTTGCATCCTGCAGCTTAATGATTAGTACAAGATAACTCGCATCTAGACGAGATGATTTTCTCACAAAGCCGAAAGCCGGATGACGTCCTCACTATCACGGAACCAACCACAAGATGACTCCGAGAAGAGTAGCGCATCGCACGGCCAAAGGTTTGATGAGTTTGTCCTTCATGTAAGGGCTGTCTGTACACTTGATCAGTCATCATTGCCAAACAGGTTTGCAAGATTGTGAATGAACCTGAGTGCCGCGTCACTGGTATCTATGTCGTAATGCTAGCATGCCGTATCGGTAACTTCCATTAAGGCGCCTTCATTGTGATGAAAACTCTTCGATCGGTCTGTTGCCAATATTTGCTCCTGGGTTTTGATTCAAGCCGTATTTGGCGAACCAAAAAGAACCGTTCTAAAGGTGTACCACTGGAGAATGTCCACTCGCATTGTTGAGCAAAGCGCGCATGAAAAAAATCTCAGACCTTTTTGCGTCAAAGAGAGCAAACAAATTGATTTCCTTGGCGATAGGTTCCCTGACACAGTCCTGTTCAATTGCCATATGTCGACATCCCCGTAAGCCATGGTGCAATCACGACCATGCAGAAATCAGTAATAACTGAATGTCCCTTGGGATCCAAACTAGAAAGGATCTGAACAGACGGCGGCAAATAAACAACATTCCGGCATATATGAAAAACAAATCGTATGTCCATTTCATCGGGTATGAATGGTTGATGGAGTATCATCCGGGGAAAAAGTGGTATGCGCAGCCAACTCCAAAAGTGCTGGGTCTTTGTATCCCAAAGTCTCTCCTGGTAATGTAATCTCTCTAGAATCGTAACATACACCTGGCATTTCAAAATCCCAGAGATAGGAAAATGAGATTTCGTGCGGGCGAAGAACAATATCTGTCGTTGGTGATGTAGCCTGGTGGTGTTTGTCGCTGCGAGCATGGGACTTGACAATGACATCGCCATCTCCTTTTTCACTAGCACATCAAGAAAGAAAAAACATGTATCTGGGTGATGATGGCCCATTGCCCCTGAATCAAGTTCGATTTGGAGTCTCATTTGGGTCAAAGCCTTGGTGACAAAGTGAAATCCCACGTCCATTGTAATGATGTTGTGGCGGCGGACCTCCAGAGTTGAGAGACAATGAAGATGGGTTTTGAGCGCTGATCCCAGTCATTGTCAGGTATCTACATCGTCCAACTCCTCGTCCATGCTGATCCGTGATACTCGTAGAGATCTCTCCGCCTGTATTCATCCAGGTAATTATCATGCTGTTCCTCTGCAATATGCTTGCAACTCCTGCAGCCAATCATACCGCGGGAGTTGTCCATGTTGGGTAAAGGTATTTTTGCTGTAAGTCCTAGTTTGTCTCGTCTTCAGCAAACACGGAAACAAAAGGCAACCTGATGTCCATCCTCAATCCCTTGTTCCACTTTTCGTATCACTCCCTGCGTATGCATACCAAACCAATGTCGACCCAAATTTTGCTGTCTGCTGCTTGAATCCCATGTATCTCGTCCCCTTTGGATCAGTGATGTCATGGACAGTGATTGGTCCCCAAGGAATATCTTCCCAAACTCATCGTCTCCTCCCGGTTGGTGGTGTTTGATATAATTGAGTCCCATCGAATGTATTCCCAAGTAATAATTCTCCCCCAGTCGATGATGTTTGGCTGTGACTGGTCCCCCAGCAACGGTATACGAAACGTCGTTTGTCTCTTGGTATCACGTATTCCGTGACAGCATTGATTGTTGATGCAAGCAGAGAGCCTCTAGTGTATGTCGGGCGAGCAGATTTGATGTAATGGTTGGTAGAGCGAGGAAGAAGAGTTGAAGCATGTGTGTGTTTTGGCGAGGGCTTTTGGTGAAGGTCGTCTTTACGCCTGCGTTTTGTTTGACTTGCAAGGCGATGGAGCTGCTTTGGCTTCGGCTTTGATGATGCCTACTAGACCTGAACGGGTACGCTTTTGAATGATTGAAGCGTCTGACCCACAGTCTCCGTGGTTCAGGCCCCAGCCAGGCCAGAGGCTTCTGGCTGGGGTGACGACCTGCCCTTGGGCGCCAAACGGGCTTGCTCTCGCCCGATTTCTACTGCTGCTGCTGCTGGGCCGGGGAGACGACGAGACGACAGCCGCACTGGGGGCAGCTGAAGACGGCATCTTGGCCGCTCTCACGGCCGCCCTTTTTGGTGGTCCAAAGCCACCACACGCCGCCCACCAAGAGGGCCACCAGGAACGCAAATCTGGCAAGGATGCCAGCCATTTCAAAATGATAATGGACCCATTCGTCTGAGCCCACGGCGTATCTGGCCTTTACGGCCACTGCTTGGAGCAGTATCATCGTCGTCATCATCGTCATCATCATCGTCGTCTTCGTGTTCTTCTTCTTCTTTGTCTTCTTCTTCGTCGTCGTCGTTGTTGTTGCTGCTGGTGCTGGTTCTGATGGCGATGGCGATGGCGATAGAGGAGAAAGAAAGACGAAACTTTGGCGGAGGAGATTTCGAAATGCGTGGAAACTGTGTTTTGGTCCAAAGGCAGGAAGGAGCAACGGCCCTAATAACCATCAGAAAAGTAGCAACAGCAACAGAGCGACTTCCATTATTGTCTCTGTCACTGGAAGGAACTACAACAACACTCAATCTGGAAGGAATGCGCGGATACAGTATCAGATGCCGCAGGACATGAATGTCCACCGAAGGGCAGCTAACATATAGAGCTGATGTGTATTGATTGTTCTTTCGACATCCTGGAACATTGAAAACCGAATGCTTTTACGTAGGTATATTGACATGCAGGGTAATGAGCTATGGATGACTATCTCTCTCTTCTTCCTTCGTCGGTGTGATAAAGTTGATGGCATCTCTTTCAGCGTATCCCTTTCTCAATTTTCGGTATGCGGTCTTCGCTTGTTCGTTTCTATCTGGCCACTGCACGTTGTAAGGAGGTGGGCACACCGTGACGGTCGGATTCGTTGGCGGCGCCATTTTGCTCGCTTGTGTGTTCTCACGAACTGACAAACTTCAGGCACACGGTCATGGTAAGGTGGATGGTGAGGGTAGTAGTCTGTCTTCTCACGCTTCGCGAGGCCGCTGACGAAGAGATCGTCAACAACGCGTGAAGGAGGCTGTTTGAAATGAATGATGAAGGAGGAGAATAGAAGTTTGGCGAAGTGAAGTGAATCAAGTGACCAAGAAACAAGAGTGCCGCGCACTGGATGATAGAGGCAATAGATGCAGTAGACCTGCCCTTAGACGCGCCAAGGGGGCTTGCTCTCGCCCGCTTTCTTCTTCTGCGTCTTCTTCTTCTTCTTCTGATGCTGCTGCTGAGACTGGGCCGAGGCGAGGCCAGCAACCGCTCTGGTGGCCTGAACGACGGCCGGAACCTGGACCGGTTCTGGTGCCGTACTAGTGCCGGCGACGGAGACGGCGAGGAGGCCGTGACCGGGAACGGGGCCGGGGATGGAGGGATGGAGATCATCATCAAGGGACACAGAGAGAGATGGGGACGACTTTTATAGGTGGTCCAAAGCCACCACTTGCCGTCCACTAAGAGGGCCACCATCCCAACAAACGCCGAACAGCTGGCGAGGGCACCAAACAGTTTATAATAATAATGGACCCATTCATCTAAGCCTACGGCGTGCCTGGCCTTTACGGCCACTGCTTGAAGCAGTGTTATCATCGATATCATAGTCCTCTTCTTCGTCGTCGTCGTTACTGCTGGTGCTCGTGCTCGTGCTGACTCTGGTATCGATAGCGATGAGGTGGAGGAGAAAGAAAGACGAAACTCTAGCGGAGAGTTTTTATATGCGTCCAAACAGAGTTTTGGTCCAAAGGCAAGAACAACAGCGTGGCTTCCTTTCTTGTAACTGTGACTGGAAGGAACTGCACCCAAACTCTGAATCTGGACAGAGGGTTGCGACTATGATATCAGAAGTGGTAGAATTTAAATTCGAGCTTTCTTTTACAGTACTAAGGCAAAACAAATGCACACGGGCCACGAATGTCCACCGAGGGACATCTCTCACATATGAAACTGATGTCAATTGATTGTTCTTTCGATAAGGTATTCTGAAACCTTAGATAGTGGGTGCTTTTATGCATGTATCTATACTGACATGTAGGGTAACGGACTATAGATGACTATCTCTCTATACCTAAAACGGATACTGGACAATAGACACAGTAGATGTAGATAGATCTAATAGATGTAGATAAATCTAGTAGATATAGATAGATCTGGTAGATGTAGACAGATCCAGTAGATATAGATGAATCTAGTAGATCTAGTATATGTATAGTAATTGCAAATCCAAAATATGAGAAAGAGAGAGAAACATATCAACGTGCTCTCAAACTGAAAAGGCTCGTCAATAATTACACGATCTCAACAGGAATTGCTCTCGTCAATGACAAAAACGACTAGATGAAAACCCAATAGGCCACTTGATGAAGCAGCTACAACTGCTGGTCAGAGATGGAAGCAATACAGACAGATCAATACATGCTCATGCTATATCCCATGAATATAAACATCCATGGCACAAACAGTCCTTAGTAAAACTCCTTGACCAAGCCATCACAGAGATTCCACAACCTCTCCCCCGACGCCCTCTTCTGAATCCCCTCCACAACCTTTGGCACCGGACTCCCAATCTTCCCCCAAGGAATCAGATAACATCCGTTATACTCAACCACCTCGCTCCCAAACCCGGCCTGCAGCTCCGTCAAGGCTCCCAACCGGGCCGGATACGACAAGAATCCCTGGACACTCTTCAAGATGCCCGGCGCATGACGAGTGAGGTCCGTCTTGATGGCGCCAGGGTTGAACGACGCGCTGACAATCTGAGGATATCTCTTGGCCATTTCCGTCGCGAGAATAGCATTGGCCCATTTACTCTGCACATACCGCTGCACACGCCCATTCAGCCCAGAATACTCTGACGAACTCAACGCCCAATCATCCCACACGATGCCATCCTCGCCAGGAGGATCAGGAAACTCGACAGAAGCTGCCCAGCACGTACGAACAGATCCCTCGATCACACCTTCGCTCTCCGCCGTCTTGACGAGAATCGGAGTCAGAAACTGCTGCAGCAAAAAGGGACCTAGCACGTTAGTCGCAAAGCTAAGCTCGTGGCCCTGCTTGCTGACGCTTCCCTCGGGAGGGGCCATGACGCCCGCATTGTGCCAAATGACATCCAGGCGAGTCTCTGCCTCCAGAAAGGCCTCGGCGGTCTTCTTGATGCCCTGCAAGTCCGAGAGATCTAGGTTGAGGAACTTGACAACACCATCGCCGTCTGCGCTGCGACGCTTCATGTCGCCCGGGGGATCTGACTTGGTGATGGTGCTCACGGCCGTTGAGCCCGCAGAATCAGATCGCCCGAGGAGATAGACTCGCGCCGCATTGCCGTGGAACAGAGCTGTTGCTACAGCCAGACCGATGCCTCCTGTGCCACCTGTGACGATGAAGACCTATCACCGTGTAAGAGAGCTGCCAAGATGTAATGTGAAAGAGAGAGAGGTCCAGACATACTCGTCCTTGCAAGTCTGGCAAGTCTTTTTCAGTCTTTGTTGGCGACCCAGGCCAGTATTGCCGAAGGTATTTTGACATGCTGAATCGTTGTTTGTGGAGAGATGATGTTGGGCGTAGGCTGACTGCTCTGAAATTGGAGAAACGGGAGGGCATTGGATGATATTATACGAGATGCAGCGAGTAATCTTACGGTCTAGCAAGACAGTGCGAAGTATTTGGGAATTACAAGGTAAAAGAAGGCAATTGAAACGCCAGATCATACAATGGTTGCTATGTTTTCATATCTCCTTAATTGTTCCCCTTTTAAATCTCCTGGATTTGTCGTGGCTGGCTGGATTAATGTCAAGATAGATGGGTAGTTTGCGCATCGAATTGAAGCCCAAGATAATTGAACCGGAATAGACTGGCAAATCCTTCCAATCTTGATGCTAATCGGATTTACTTGTCAAGGTGGAATATCATCTCCCCCGTCAAATAGAATGACCTTGGTCTAAAATCATTGGCCATCACATGCATCAGCCATCGTGAATCGTTTTATTCATTGCATCCCAAAACTCCAATGCTCGCCAAGCACTTGATATCTTGATATATCTTCTAAAGACGGGGGAAAAAGAGGGACGCGATCGCAGAGACACCTTCTTTGTTTTTTCTTTCTTTCTTTTTCAGCTGCTGAGCCACATTTACTCCTCATCATCCAATTTTTGCAACTTGCCCATGTCCCTCTTCGCGCCAGCCTCTCCAATGAGCTTGATCCGGTCGATGCGCACAGTCTCCGCCTCGCCGTCGCCTTTCTGGACAAAAATGGTGAGGGTGGTTGTCTTTTGGAACTTGACAAATCGCAGGCTAATGTTGGCTGTGCCATCGGCGTTCCAGTCCTGGGGCTCCAGTGTAATGGCTTGTGTGGGCTCTGCATCCTCTGCCTCACCAAAGTCCATGTTGGAAGTACGGTTGATGAAGAGATGGAGGACGCCGGGTCGTGATACATCGCTGTTGCCCTCGGGCGGGAAGGAGGTGATCTGCTCTCGGATTTAGTCAAACATGTCATACATCATCATGGATCAATTCCAAAATTGCTGACCTGTAGCGTATGGAGCTTGATGGTCGACTGGAAGGGGATAAAGAGCAGAAGCTGGTCGTCGGATCCGCTCTGCACCCAGTCCTTGGCAGCCGATGCACCCTCTCTCAAAGCACTCGGCTGCGAGCTCTCAAAGAGAACCTTGACTGGACCAGCATCGTCATCGGCATTCAAGAGCTCACATCCTCTAAGCTCGACCTGGTCTGTGATGTCGCTGTAGCCTCTGGGGATCTCGGCGCCCTTCCAGATGCCGCCGCTTCCTGAGCCTGAGCCTGAGCCTGAGCCCTCTGCCAGCGACTCCAACTCGGAGGCCAACTTCTCAATCACGGTTCTGAGCTCGGTCGGGTTTGCGCCCTGAACCTTTTGGATGACCTGGCCGCTTCGGAACAGGAGGAAGGTGGGCAGGGCGGTGATGCCATACTCTTTTGCGAGATCCTGGTTGGCGTCGTTGTCAATCTTGACAAAGGTGAGGAGGTTTGGGCGGGAGATTTGCTCGGCGAGGGATGCGTAGAGGGGCGCAATTTGTTTGCAGGGCGCGCACCAGTCGGCGTAGACTAGAAGGAAGATGTTGGTCAGCGATAAAGATGGCAAGATGATATGATGACATGATGGCAAGATAATGGATTCAATGCAGCAGACAATCAACAAATGCGAGAGATCTGGACATGGCGGGGAAGAGGCTCACAATCGGCGACGACGATGCGTGAGCTGCTGAGAAGGTCGTCGAATTGCGCCTTGGAGGTGACGTGGACCAGCGAGTCTGTCATTTCTGCGTCTGTTGTGTTTTTTCGTTTATAGCAGCGTGAATCAGTCAGGCGGTGAAATAGGGCAGAGTAGAGTAGAGGAAATAAAAGGGAAAGTGAGGCTGGTCTTTATGGAGAGAGAGAGAGAGAGAGAGAGAAGAGGACTGGCGATGATTGTGTAACGGGTTGGAAGCCTGCGAATGGATTGCGATTGCTTGCTATGTAAGCTTTTTGGAGGGGTCAAGGAGGGGATAGCTCCGGCAGTGGGGGGCTAAGCCTATTGGGGCCAAGCAGCACTCGGGCAGGCAAAGTGGCGCGACAGAGTTGATGCATTTGATCTTTTCTGATGGGCTGAATTAAATGGAATTTAGTGAAATTACTTGTATTCTATTTTAGATCTGATAATCATAATAAGAGATGGCTGTGAATGTGAGTGTGAATATAAATATCAGGGAATCAGGTAACACGCGGCTGATAATCAGATGTTTTGTTTGCTTGTTTGCTCTGCCATGGGTACGTATCTAATCAACCAACTCCCAATTCCCCGGGAATCAAATCAAATCAAAATCAATTAGCAGCCGCAAGTCTCAGGCTATTTATACACGGTAGCACTGCATCGTGGAACGTTTACATCATTTCCACAACGAGCACGGCCAGCAGATTAGCAGCCCAGCTGTCAAACTTGGCAATATGGATAATGAGCCCTGCCCGCCAATAGCCTAATTAATAGCCAAAACAGGCCGGACGGTATTAATTCGCCGTAATAATAGCTGATGGGTGGTGCTATTACACGTAACGTGCTATCTGAATCAATCGATATAATACAGCACATTGAAGTCATCATGGCCTCCTCTCTATTTCCCAAACAGACTCTATGTGAATTGAATTGAACAATCACAACCTCAACCTCAACTCCAACCTCCAACATGACGTCCGCTGCTGGCATCTACGATGACGACTTAAACATTGCCCACGCCGTCCTGCTCAAGAGCCAGCAGCAGTTCATCATCCGGACAACCTTTTCATGGCTGCCCGTCCTGTCTCTCGGCCGCCAGCTGTTGACACTGCCGCTCTTTTGCTCAATCATCCTGCTCCAGCTGGCAATTCTCGCCGTCATAAAAAATGGCCTTGTTCAAACGTAAGCAATCACAAACGCATATTCACACTCACAACTCACAACTCACAACTCTCAATCACACTCATTCCCTTCCAAATCAAAATCCATCCTCGCTATTGTTTGAAGCCACACAGGCAGACTCCCCGACCTTGTCTCTCTCTCTCAATATGAGCATCATCTAGCAACAAATCACCATCCATGCATACATAAGCTCCATCCATCCATTCTTACCAATCGAATAGCTCATGCCGGAAAATGGCAAAAACGAAGCCAACCTCGCTCGACGGCCGAAGCCAAAAGCTGTCAAAACCAACCTGGAAACCCAAAGACCCAGCCGTTTCAAATCTAAAGCCAGCCTCTCCTCCCAAAACAAATCCGTGGAATCGAAACCCAGTCTCAGCAGCAGCTCTCGAACACGAAGATTCCTCCACCAAGGCTCAACCACTAGCAGACGAAGAATTTCCAGAACTGGGCACTACTTCTGGGGTCGCCGCCGACACTGCAGCAAGCGAAACAGCAGAGACTCACGCATCTCCGCCCTGCGACGTGTCGAAATCAAGTTGCTCGACAAACGAAGAGACGCAATCTGAAGAGTCTATTTCTATTTCCGGCGTTTCTCGAATCAGCACGCCGACGAGATTAATCCTGGAGGAGGAGGCCGACCAGGCTGCCAAGATGTGAGCACTGACTGCCACTGCTTTTTTAACCTCGCTCTTTTTCTGTAGAAAAAAGAAAAGGCCTTTTGCTGATGAAATCGAATTGTGTCTAGCCTTTGGAGACATCCCTTTGGATCAAACGTCTATTTGTATGTGGAAAAGAGCGTGTTTCAATTGCACCGCGACATCCTCACACGGCGATCGGGGTGGTTTCGCGACAAGCTTCCTCCGCCAAACCAGGTAAACAAAAGATACAGTCAAGAAAACGAATTCACAATGCTGATTCCTCTCGTTGCAGGATGGATCGCCAATTGAGATACATCTGCCACACGCCATCGGAGCAGTACAGCCTTGCCTCTTCTTCATGTACACTAAAAGTATGGCATCTCCCCTCGCAGCAATCATTTTCCCGCATCTCAGCTAACTTGGAGAAATCAATTCCTTACAGATCTCGAAATTTGCGAGCGAGACACGAACCAACCACTCAACTTTATACACATTCCCCGTTGTGTCCTTGCTTATTGCGCAGCAGTCAACTTTCAGATTCCCGCAATGGCATCACGCATCCTGTCCATCCTTGAAGACACCGCCAAAGATCTCTCCACATACCTCAACGCCTACTACATCTACAAAGAAATGGACTACAAAACCAGCAGGTCCATTGCCACCTATTTCATCAATTCCATCGACATTTTGTATTCAGAACCGCTATTCGAGCTGATGAAGCCGATGCGACACGCTCTTGCTGGTCTCTTGGACGCATTACTTCCGTCTCTACTACGCCAACCGTATTTCCCCGAGATTCTATGCATGCCCTCGTGGAAGCGGTGGTCAGCTGCCATTGCTGCAGACCAAGTAGAATATCGAACTACACTTGGTCACTACCGATCCTCGACAGAGTCCATCATGCCGAGTGAGCTTGAACTAGGGGCTTTATTTGATCGTGTGCTAGGGCAATATGACCTCTACCAGAAAAACAAAGCTTACGCCAGGCATTACACTGAGGAACAGGAACATGCCAGAAGAGGCACCCCTGATAGTCTTGATGGACGAAACAGCAAGGCTTCAACATGCAAGTCTTGGGAGAAGAGATACGCCGATATCAAAGAGTACAGCGAAGAAGAGTCGACGCTGGTGTACCAAGCTCCAAGTGTTGCGGGAAGCACAGGCAGCGAGACAGGCACCTGGAATTCTTTTGGTACAGACGGCGTTGACGCAGACGCAGCAGAAGCAGAAGCAGAAGCAGAGAGGCCATCGAGTACCAGCCCTAGAGTGTACCATAACAGGTGTATGAGGAGGAAGTCCAATGCATCAGCAGCAGGGGGAGGCCAAGCCATGAGCGGTAAGAAGACGAAGAGATGAAGACGAAAAGATGAGGATGAAGAAGACTGGGTAAGATAGTGAGCGGGTGAGATTTTCGAAACTGATAGTAGAGTATGTTTGTGTACGAGTCTGCCAGATATTAAAGCATGGATGCTAGTAAGTTGGTTTGAAGCTGGGCTTGGAAAGAAAGGAGTCGAGTGTAAGTATAGAGCAACTTTTGTGTGAGTACATGAGCATGAGCATAAGCATAAGCATGAGCAGAATGATTTGACATGATGTTTCAATGATAAAATAACACGCAATGCATAAATAAATCAGCCATTCCAGATGATAATTTCCATCCTTCATAATAGCTCCCGGGTAGGAGAATTGAATGAAGGAATCCTTTCTCTCTCCTCCATCTGCTTGAAGTGCCAACAGATTGCCCGCGCTCTACTTGATCTATTCCCCCATTAAACACTTCTTTGGCTATATTCCTATATACCATCATCATATAAAATACTGATGCCCGCTAAAGGCGTCCATAAGGGCAAGCAAAGCAGCTGGAATTTAGTTGCCTGGTTCTTACCCTCCGGGAGCCCTCCGGGGGCCCTGCCGGGGGCCCTGCCGGGGGCTTGCCTGCGGCACTACCTAGCACTTTTTTCTTTATATAGCATTTTTACAGTTATAACAGGCTTTCTTATATATCGATACATATATCATTTTGAAGCTGAAAAATGCTCTTTCTTCTGTACTGAGCGCATCTAAGTTTGGCTGGAGCGTTGTGTAACTATTTACGATTATTGTAGCTGAGTGACTTCGAGGAGGTGTACGTAGCTTTTTAAGTACGTACTTACGCCACAAAATCGACATCGCGATACATATTATAGATGCAAAAAACACCAAAAAGGAGGTTTAACTACATCACAGGGCGGTGACGCCGGGCAAGAAGACCCAATTGCCAGTCGAGTTCGATTTTGACTTTTTTAGCGTTGGCATTTTGTCCGATTAAAGAAACAAAGCTGGAAGCTACAGTTCACTCAGGCTGTCACCTTCGCAAACCTGCTTCGCAGCTTTGCTTGATTATCATCCATCTGCCGCCTAAATAACATACATCAGCATCAATGTTCCCTCCCAAGGCGCAGCTCGTGCAAACACCCGGCCCGCCCCACACCGCAATAACTCTGCCACTATTCTTCCCTGTTTCGGCCCATGACGTCGTAATGCTGTCCAGGTACTCTCCTTGTCCCTCCCTCTTTTCCCAAAACAGCCTTGAAGTCAGCCATTCACATTCAGGTGCCTGGTACTAGACTAGACTAGAATCTTCGCTACTTAATCTCCTCTCTCTCCTCTTTTTCCTCTTCGTGCAGTTATATCCTTATAGCCAGTGTCTCGCATATACATACAAGCCACCCAACCAACCAACCAGCTCACGAGACTGGAAAAGACGTCACACCTGATCCCAGCCTTTTTCACCTTGGCGCTTATCTTATCCGTGCATACACCAACCTACCAGTCTTTCGCTCACTCTCATTCATCCTCACTCAACCAACCAACCACTCACACAAACCATCGCATCGCATCGCATCGCATCGCAACTTCATCAGCGCAAACACTCTTCTTCTTCAACCCTCTTATTCATCATGGGTAAGTCTCGCTCTCTCTCTCTCACTCTCACTCTCATCCTCTCTCATCCCCTCTCACTCTCAGACTCAACAACAATAACAACAACAACACCACTAACATCATCAATCCAGGCCGCCACGGCGTCAAGAAGCGCCTCTACCTCAGCCCCCCCGACCCCGACATCGTCACCCGCCAAACCCACGTCACCCGCTACATCCCCGAAT
>PNRQ01000398.1:0-16787 GCA_003439915.1 Trichoderma atrobrunneum | reverse complement strand
AAAAATACTAAAGAAATTATTTATAATAAAATACTATAAAATAATTAAAGAAAATATAAAATTAAATAATTATTATTATTAAACTAGCTTTAATAAATAATAAAATAATAAAAGTAACTTTATAAAGTAAAAAACTATAATAAAAGTAAAAATATATAAGAATTTACTAATAACCTTAATTATATAAAAGTAATTTTAAATATTTTTTTTATAAAAATAAAACTTAGAATAAAATAAATAAACCAAAAACGCTAACTAAAGTTAAAATAACTTAAGAAAATAATAAAAAATATCTTTTATTAATATTAAAAGACTTAAATTTAAGAATTCTAAATTTATACTTAAGGAAAATTAATTAATATTATTAAGTACCCTTAGAAGCTATAAATTCTATATTATAAATTACTTAGTAGTTACTTTAGTATTTTTATTTTTATACTTTAATAAAATAACTTTTTATTTTACTCCTTTACTTTTTATATATTTTTAAATATAAAATAACTAACCTAAGGCCTTAGTTAACTAAGTTTAAAATTTAATTATTTAAGTATTTAAAAATTTAACTTAATTATTAGTTTTTTTTTCTAATACTTTAATACTTAATATTAAGCTAATACTTTTTCTATTAAAAATAAATTAATATTACTTATTTATAAATAAAAAGTTATAATTATTTATAAAAATTTAATATTAAAATATTATTATAAAACTTATATATTATTATATAGTTTTTATAATAGGAAAATACCCTTAATATAATATATAGTAGTTTAGTATAATAATAATAAATATTAAATATATTAGTAATTAATTTTAAAAAAGTATTTATTTAGTAAAAACTTAGCTTTATATTTTTATAAATTAAAGTATAATTAAATATAATAATTAAACTATAAAAAAAGAAAATACTTACCTTAATTATATACTACTACCTAAATAAATAACTAGCTTTATTTTAATCTTAAGGATAAAACTAATAAAGGGGATATTATATTATAACTAACCTTTTATAGTATTATAAAATAAATACTTAAATTAATTATTAAACTACCCTAGTTAATTATTAATAAAATAATTAAGTTATATTATTTTAATATAAAAGAAATAATTAAGCTATATTATTTTAATAAAAAATAATACTTAGTAAGTATTTTATATAAATATAAAATAATATATTATATTATTCCTTATTAAAATAATTTATTATATAAAATAAAAATAATTATATTTATTAAATAGCTTAAATAATTAATTATTAATATAATAATAAAATTAATCCTTATATTTAACCTACTAACTATATAATAAAATTACTTAATTTATATTTTACTACCTTTATTAATATAAACTATAATTAGTTTATTACCTTAAGAATTACTTTATATTATTTAATATAAACTAGTCTATTATACTATCTACTTTTTACCTTCCTTAGTAACTAGTTTTAATTTTATAGTAACCTTTATAATTAATTACCCTTTTAACAGCTTTTACAACAACCTTTACAACAGCCCTTACAGCAGCCTTTACAGCGTAAAAGCCCTTATAGCAGCCTTTACAGCAGCCTTTACAGCAGCTTTTACAGCAGCTTTTATAGTACAGAAGCCTATAGCAGCTGCTATAGGAGCTTTTTGTAGTTTATATAGGGTAGTAGTTATTAGGTATAGATATAAGGATATTAATGACCTGTGTATTATACAGCTAGTGTGTTAGCGCGAAAGATAAGCTGTATATTGTACGTGTATAGGTTACATGGATGACCTATGTTCAGCTTGTATATATACTCAAAAGGTTTCGGTGATAGGTAAACATTTTTTATTGCTTATTTTTCGTAAATGTTTAAGATACACTAAATTATTCTCTTCCTAAGTTGCAGGTTGGTAGTTACAAGTCAATGGAAAATCGCCGTGGACAAATTTTGGGGAAGTTTCTCGCATTTTTAAGGTGATCGCTGACTCCTCCAATAGACCACCCTGCTATAATAGATGTAACAATGGATGGGCAGTTACATGCAGCTTTATGTCGATTGAGCATGATTAAAATTATCTACATAGGTATGTAGCTATGTGGTGGACTAAGCTCCAGAATCCTATTCAATTCTAGCTTCTATCTCGTATATTACCAGCGCTTGTGTACTGATTATTTTGTGCCAATAACTGTCACGGCCAACGCTTGGTGGTTAAAGCACATACACTTCATGTTACGCCGCTTCGTTCCAGAACGATCTGTGCAGTAGCCGTCAGATACCCAGAACTGAAGCCTATGGTTATGACCCCTAGTATAGGTACTGTAGTTAATCTGATTCGGATTACAAAGATTAGAATTTCACAATAGTTGAACGATTGCATTTTTATTCTTCTTGTCTTATCATTCGTAGCTTTATCTGAACTGGGCCCATGACTTTTTCTCTCCATTTTAGATCCCCTCTCTAAGCTAATAGCCTGTCCCATTAAGTTTGGAGGATTGAGTTCAATCTCGCCATGATAGAGCGAATAAAACGTACGATACAGGGAGTTCGTCGTCTCATGCCAGAATAGGCCACTCACACTTAGGAGCGCATAGTAATACTTACTCTAATAGCCGCAGTCCAAGTGCGCTAGATTCGTTGAACTACATGGCTTACAGAACGCTTTCTTTAACGGCGCGTTTCACGAAAGCTCTGCCTCTCTCCCCTGAGACACCATCTTATTCAACTCGGACATGATCGCAATGCATTATTAATTATTTGCGCCACTTTTAGAATTGGAATGCTGGAATTAAGCTATTACCCAACCTAAAGTGATTATGCGGCTCTACGTGAGGTTTTGTAAGCCACTTACCCAGTCCCCGAATGGCTTCAGCCGAGCTGAAAAAAAGAACTAGCGAACAGTACCAATCTGAAACATGAAATGCAATTTGAGAGCAGGAAAGGGCGTTGTTGACATCTGCTAACAATTTTCTACTATGATGATAAGTGGTTTAACTTCTCAAGCTACGTTTTGTTCTTATAGGCCAATCAAGCTCGCTTCAATAAACATCAAATCTAAATCTCAAGGTTCTGTAGGAAGCCGAGATCCGAGTTCAAGTTATAAACCATGCTGTAAAACTAAAATAACCATTGCCCATAAAGCCCTGACATCAACGCATGTGATCCAATGCTTAATACTTTCCAGTATAGAAACTAATGCTAGGGAACTTACTTGGATACGCTAAGTGTAAGCTTAAAAGCAAGGCGAAATTGGACTCCGTGTGATTCCATGGCCTTGCCATTTTTTATAATGTGCCACCCAGTATGAGCTTTATAACTTTATAAATTGTCCAAAACAGAAAACAGGAAAGATGTTTATAGACCCGATGAATGATCATAGATTTAGGGTGGCATTCACTTGCCACTCAGTCTCCTCAACCGCATTTGAAATGAAATATGGCCTCCCTCTCTCTTTCCCTCGTAGCCGGATTTAACACAGCTAATATATGGGCTACATCACACCAACTCCCACATTTTATTAATTACAGAGTTCTGATCATTTGCACAAATGCAACTTGAGATTTAGATAGTCAATCAAGGTTTAAATCTCATAGCTTCAGATTTGGGTACTCCAATGATAATTGACAAACAATCGCAGCCAATCTATATTTAGCCATGTTTCTCTTGCCAGTGCGTACCAATGGTTTTGACATCCATACGTCTCTGGGAGCGGCTGAAATCTCAGCTACTCCAGATACTGTTCGCATTCATTATAATTCGGGTATGCACATTACTTCACTACTCATCAATCTACACAGCAGTCTATCTAGCTGACAGTCTATGTGGTTGTGGCCATCGGCTAGTATTCTCAATATTACTTATTCATTCCTAATTAAAATTTATTTTCCTGTTAGATGTAGTCTCAAAGTAGCTGAAAGAGAAATATTGCACATGAAAATAACTTGACGTATCTCTGATCAGTCTCATCCAAAACGGGTACCGGGCGTTCTCAGCTACAAATGCCACGCTGGCCAGCGTGGAAGATAAATAGCTATGCAGGCATGCGATATTCTCCTAATTTTCCATCATCGCATTCGCATAATACTGACTCTAAGTCTCAATCTCTTTGTGCTATTCTACTACCAATCATAACCAACATCGTGGAGTTCAACCTCGGCAACTGGTGCGGCACTCCAGTACAACCAACTATGGCGCCTTCTGCTCAATCTACCAGGGACGGCAAGCCCGCCAGCGGGAATCGCCAGGAATTCTTCAAAATGCTGAAGAATAATGCCACCGCAAGAGACTTGAAGACTATCCCGGCGGATCCTGACATGAAAAACATCCCCCCAGATATCGACTCAATGCTACAACTTAATAGTAGTGCTCAACTTGCCGTGCCGCAACTTAAGCACACTTGCATAACGGAAAAAAAGTTCCCCTTCAAGCCTAGCCAAAAATCTGACCCCCTTGCTCTTTGGATCGGATTATTTGGTGACATTCCACGCTGGAAAAAGGGCCAGGTAGTCCAATTTGCGGCCAAAGCAGGAGGTTATCCAACTCCAAAACATGCCATATTCGCCGCGTACAAGCTCAACATGGCCGCCAGGGAATGGAACAGTCTCGATATAGGAGTTACTTTCAAGTGGGTCACCGATATAGACGACGCATGTTTTGTACTCGCCTATGGTGGCAACCAAGGAGACACCTTGGCCAGCGCTTTCTTCCCTAACAAGAAAAACCTCAGCACGCTCTTCGTATATCAGCTGGCCTTTGACGAAAAGTTTAGCCCATACCAACACAATTTCTATCTTCATGAACTAGGCCATGTCTTGGGGTTGCGCCATGAATTCGCTTTCGAAGAGGGCGGTGCTGTGCAATTTGGACCAGCTAACTACGACTCTGTCATGAACTACAACCCGGAACACCCACCTTACATTCAGGAGTCGGATATTGTAAGCGCTAGGGCGTTTTATAACCTCAAAAGTCCATATGAAAAGTTAAATATCATCGACTGGTATCCTGATAACTAGGGGGGGGAAAGGAAGAAAAGTAAAAGGAAGATGATTCACTTGGCGTTATGCAAAGGTACCTGAGATAACATTGGTCTCAGTGATGCTTCAACACAACTCAAAAAATGCTGGTGCTTTGCTATCAAACTCAAGGTGGCGTTCTAAGATTCTATTTGCTCCTCGGTATTGGTTTTTGTCTCCTCGGGGTTTTCTCAATATCATGATGCAAATGCAGAGGAGCCTCTGTTGTTAATGAGTCATTTTTCTGTACCTAATTACTCTTAGTAAACAAAATAATTCAATATCAGACGACTTTTCTCAAAGTGATAATGAAGTCGAGACTCCTGGTTGTATAAATGAACAACTTTACATGTAATAACTATTACGAGTTTGAACCGGGAACCGTCGGCTGTTTGTATTTACCAGTAGCAGCTTCTTTCGATTTATGTTCTCCGCAAAATGCGCATGAAAAATATCCGACGTTTTTTATTCTATGTATGTTATGTACAAGGTGACTCCTAATCGATTTGTCCCTGAGAATCTCGTAGATTGGATACATATAAAAAGAAATGCCCCCTTCTTCGTTATTAGAGTAGATAACTGAGCTGCGTAGCAAAGGATATCTCGCACCTAATTTATGTATTTTACAATAAGGAAATTTCCTGAGGTGATACACAGACCTGATAGGATTATCGGGCATGAGAATCCAAGCTATTATGCAGGGAAGACCAAAGCAAATTTACAGCGAGTATTGTCCAAATGCGAGACGTGTGAGGTCTGCTCAACCTAGATGGCATCGGCGGGGTGCCTTGAGATGTGCCTACGGTATAGAAATGTGTCTCAGATATAGCTGAGCATCTCCAGCTCTTGGCATACGATATAGGCTTGGAGATTTCTCAGTTGTGGAAAGCTTAGACGTGGCATTACAGGGAATCAGCAGCCCATTTTCAACTGGAATGTGGTTAATTTTACTATATATTAAGGTTATCATAGTCTTGTTGCAACTCAGAAGCCTAGTGTGGGCGACCGTACAAGGTTCATATGTTCAATCCTTGTAGCCCATGCTGTGAATCATGTGGCGTTCGACGCAGCAGACAGTGAATCTTCGCTACTTCATTGGATACAGCACTTACGGAGGCGTAAAGGATATTTTAGAACTCATATGCCAAAGCCTTGCACATGCGGTGAGATCAATCCGAATACAGGTGTTGGTCTCTCGATGTGCTGAAGTGGCTTTCTACGCTTGTGATCGATTCGTAACGGCGATCTCGCCACATTATAAGAAAAGAGAGAGGCACTAGTTAGCTGATATCTGAATGTCATGAAGTAAATGTCGGTGCGTCAATCTACCTGTACTCGGAAGAGTAGCCGAAATGAGGCGCCAAGGTGCACATCGTGAGCCAGCAAAAGTTGTGTCCTCACACAGAAACAAACATTACTGTATAATTATCCGTCATAGTGGGAATCAAGAGGGCTGTGGAGTGTGATCTTGCAATGATGCCACAACGATGCTGCCTTGCTCTCCCCAGTGGGTTTGCTTGGATCGGTCAGAGGAGAATCAGTTAGCATCGCGCAGTATGAACATTATCGGTCCATTGTCCATGGAGATTATTAGGGCATTCAGTACGATCACGGAATGCAAGCCATCTACAACATGAACTGATAAAACATGTTCAGCGGACCAGCATTCACAGTTGAAACAAACCAATACGACGGAAACCAAACTTGCGTGTACTTACGAGTTTTCCTGCGCGCATCATGCATGGCATGCGCCCGTGCGAGGCTCGAACAGCGAGTAGGTCAGTGCGGGACGAGCAATCACAATGCTATGCTCCTTTCATTGGCTGTACCGTGTTGTTTCGTGGCATCTCCGAGCTCAAAGTCACGCGTCCTTGCTTCTTTCTCTAAAAGTGATCATATCCAGCTGGAGACAACTTCCGCTCTCTCCGTAACACATATAAAAGACCAGCTCTCGCTTATACACATCACAGCCATGCAATCAATGCATTCTTCTCTCGGCAAACCATTCTGGGGCGAGACCACGTCTTATCTAAAGTATGTCTTGGAACTTTCTTATCATGCCTTGGGATTGTTATAGCTCACAGCAGTTTAAATAGTTTTTGCGAAGAGGTAGTCTCCTCCATGCCATGCCCTCTCTTTCCCAGGTCGCTGAAACGGTTAATGAACCATTATAAAATCCTAGGATTATGTCATTACACGATACGTCGCTGAGTTCATCAACACTCTCAGCAGCTTGGCTTTCGGTCCGTAGCATTGCATACGCAGTCCATGCTGTCTTGGATCTCGACATTCACTAATATGGTCGTACTGAAATGGCAGTTGTCTATGGAGTATATGGCCTGTCCAAGCCCGGCCATAATGGGCAGACCCGCGCTCGTCTAGTTTCTTACAGTGGATTGATTGGCGTAGGCATTTGCTCTGCCAGCTATCATATGACTCTGAAATATCACACCCAAATGTGTACGTGGTACCACCTCTACCCATTTTGACTCAATCTCACTTTACCTCCAGCGGATGAATTGTCCATGCATCTTTTGACGACACCAATGGTGTATCGCCTCTTGACATTCAAGAGTAGCCCGCAGCGCACCAAGATTGTGGCCGTACTTCTTACCATCATCTTCATAGTGGTTATGGTCACACATATGGTCATGGACGAATTTCTCCTTCATGCAACAGCCTTTGGCCTTGCCGTTTATTTGATCGCAACTCAAACACTGAAGCTTATTTCTCAACAAGTGCCAGATGAGCGCATTAGGAAGAACCTCCGAAATGTCGCGCTGTTTGGCTGCTGTACGTTGCCCTACATCCCGTGAGTCAGGAACTTGAACTTACAATTTGCACAGTCAACTTCGCCTTCGGGTACTTTGTGTGGCTATTGGATGACTGGGTATGCTCACTGTTAACTTCAATGAAGCACTCAGCTGGCCTTCCCCTGGCTTTCTTCCTCGAGCTACATGGATGGTATGCTTACTTTGAAGTTGCGTAATTGCCCTTCAGTGTTGTTATGTCTAACAAAGCTCTGACAGGTGGCACATCTTTACTTGTATTGGAGGCTATGTTGGTGTGGCTCTCATCGACGCAATAACATCAGGTGAAGTCCGTGAGGACCCGATTCCGCATCTTGCTTGGCCCGTCCCATCTGCGGCGAGATTGTTGGCAGGTGTACATGCATCACTAAAGCACGGATAAGTTTGCTCATCGTAACTTGAGTTCACTGCGGAGTTTTGTCGGAGAAGATATGACAGATTGGTAAATAGATGGGCATTGAGATACTATAAAATAGAAGCTGGCTGCTAGTAAAAGCTAAAATTGGCTGTAAGGGCTAATAAAAAGTCCTTTGCTTATTTACAGAATGGAAAATTAATCACCCATAACTTGTGTTATGCACAGGTTTGCCCTATGAGGGAAAAGAAATAACTTATGCTATAGGTAGGTCATGTTACCAGGGGGGAGGCTCAGGTTATTATAACAGTCGCTGTTATAAGTTACTGCATACTGTTAGTTTGAGTGCTTCATGCTATTTAGCTTTGAGTGCCTTACAAAGCAGTAATAGATGCTCTTGCATGCCTGACCAAATGAGTCAACATACATAACTGGACTGTTGTCCTTCATGCAGCTAAAATTCTGGGCGCCATTACCAGCGCTTCTGTAATGCGATCTAAGTAAGTAAAATGTCCCCCTAAGACCAATAACGAGCTACTTACCCGACGGTCGAGAAGTCTGGCTGGTTTCGGGCATCGGTTCTGATACTCCAGTTGACACGGACACCTGTAGTAAAGGTGCAATCGCCAGATCGCTCCCAGGTTGTCAGGGTACCGCCGCTGCTTACAACGCAGTAGTTGCTTGGGGCAGGGTTGAAGTGGCAGTTGGAGTCATCATTGCAGAACTACGAATATCAGAGTCAGAGTCCGTCGTTTGATACAGGCGATGTGGCTAGTTATGAAGGAATATACGCACAACAATGACCGAATCAGAGGCCGGATTACCATTTGCGCCCTCTCCACAGTTCACAAAGTGAAGGGAGTCACGGGCGAAAGCGCCCACGGTGAAAATAGCTAGGGTAGCAATGCTGTTGAAAAACATATTTATAGATGTAGAAGCGAGCAAGTGAAAGATAAGTAGTAGATGCTGGGTTCGGTAGAGAGATGAGATAAGGTCTGTTGAGTGGTGATAGTTTTAAATTGAAGAACAAAGCGAAGAAGCACACCTATTTATACTATTTGGCTTTCTTTGCCTTATGTTAGCATACCAGGCAAGCCCGGTTGAAACCGTTGTTGGCGTTGTTACCCTTAACCCTTGTTGATGTTGTTAACCCTTGTTGAAGTTAATACCCCTCGTTAAAGTTATCAGCCCTTGTTAAAGTTACCAACCCATCAGTCATTGCTTACACTGGCAAGAGGTTTACAAAAGAACCCCTAAGACCACAAAAGGAATCTATACACATACCATTTACGGGTAACAAAAATTATCATAAGATGCCAAAATGTCTGAATGTGCACGCAGACCTACATAATAAGCATTTCTCCTACTTGAGGAAGGTTGGGAAGAAATGCAGGGAAATCTCTAAATCAAGATTATTATCCTGACTACAGAAGAATGCTCTCCTAGGGAGATCTTTGCATCTTTGTCTCAGGATGGCTGTTATGTGCCTCGAATTAAACTTCGTTTAAACCACTGGTTAACAGCAAGAGCATAATTCTATCCAATGAGAGTCTAACTATACCTACTAGGCACAGATGAGCTATTGGTCAGCAGTGGAAATAGCGAGTGCATTAAGGTTGTCTTAGAATGGAATCTCTAAGGCAGGGGGGCCCTGCTACTAGATTTACAGAGACAGTCTGACGATTTTAAAATGACAGCTAAGGTGTTAGCGACTGAAAAGTCTGCTGAGAGAAGGCCAAGGATGCTTAGGAGCAGGAGTATTGTGAAGCCTGTCTTGATTAGCTGTCCACCCAGTCTCTGTGGGCTGATTTTTATAAACGCTTTGGACAGGGAAGTCTTCTCTCTCATATTTATTCCTTCTATCAGAGCTTCCCTATCCTCTAAGGCCATTTCCGGCTTCCAGTAATAACAAGGACTTTTCTCATCGTACAAAAAGTAACCATCAGGACATAGATTCAGACAATCCTTTCCGTCACTTTTGGATAGAGCTTCAAACCAACCTCTTGTCAGTCTGACACTAAATATATTAGCAGCGGTGGCGGTAGATCTAATCCAGCCGCCGGACTTTATTATTCATCTCAGTCGTCACAGCCATCCTAGTTAAAGATCTTCAATATCGGAATTAGTCACTTAGACCCACTGTGTATAATTTTAAACTACCCCTGTCTGTCAAGTACTAAGCTAGTACGGAATGTGTAGATGTAGTATCGTTCAAATACCTAATATGGCTTTGTTGCTAGGGGTTAATGCAGTGTCATCCAGTCACCGCCACGCCACGCATGCCACGTAGGAATATCCATCTTATTACCGTTCCAGGAAGTTGTGATGAATCCCCCTCGATTTCCAGCAGAGCCTCATACCATGCTAGGATATGGCTTTCATAACAAGCCCTTGACGTGTAAGCTGAACTGCTCAATTTGGATTACCTAGGATATTACTCATCTATATGTATCACAGTGAAGCACAGAGGTCACGCTGTGGAGAGTCATGAGAAAGTCCGAAAATGGAGAGAAGAATCCACATGCGAATGATTAGCGGAAAGTCCCGCGTTCAAGGCATATAAGAGTTCTGAAACTGGTTGGTGTCTCTGCCTACTCGAACTGGAGGCTACCCTGAATACATGTGACTTCGGAAAACCGAAGAAGGCGGCGTGTTTTGATGGATAAATCGCTACATATACTGCATGTATACGTGTGGGTGTAATGAGGTTTGCAGCACGGTTGTATATTTTCCATTTTTTCCACAGGTACTGAACCACTCAATTACACAAGACCAGAAAAAAGCAAAGGTTGGCAATGAGGCCAAAGGCGATCATTCGGCCTGCTTGTGAGTATTACTTGTGCGAATCTTTCGCATATAGGCAATGAGTAAACTTCATCTAGCACATACGACCATAGGTAGAGGAGAATTCGGGGTCCCGTCAAGAGCTTTTTTGGTGTTGGGAGTCTGTCTCATGATTTCGTTTTTGGCGGCTAGCCAACGCCCGCGCTACGTAGCTTGCGGCACGGAGGCTTCTTTATAACGGCTATAAAAGAAATTTTCAGCAGGCGGTTGTCGATGATCATTGGACCGTTAACGTTGGAGCAAAAAATCCGGTGATGGAGAAGCAAGGCTCATCAGTCAGCAAAACGGATTGCGTTCCTCACCTACTCTTGTGATAGGTTCTTTCTTTCTGTGCAAATGCCTCTTTGAGCATTTAGGCAGCTTGTAGATTTTCCGCTACTTCTAGGTCTTACAAAAGGCGCTAAATTTTAACCCTTAGTCATTAAGCGTTGCCGATGGCCCGATATCTTGTCACTCATAGTGTTTCTTGATACAGTCAGATCATAGCGGGCGGGAAGTTCCATGATTGTACGTTTAAGCGGACTTGCGATAAAATGAATACACTGGTATGGGAATGGCACCGCTGTTCTCTATCTACCTCTAGGGGGCCTCATAAGCGGGGTGTGCTACTCCATTGATTTAAAGAGTAGGCAAGAGCGCACAATCGTGGTCAATTACCACTGCTCTTCATACTTATATATGACTACGATCCAAGTGTCATAGCATATTGACCCTCACATCTTGATTATCATTATAGCCTCTATATTTAACTGCAAGTCTTCCAAGGCTCTGATTACCTGAGCCATTGAAAATGGGCGCCAATGGTTCAAAGCCAGTCGATCGTAGCCAGAGAGTCAAGGTCATTGGCGCCGGCTATCCTCGAACGGGCACAACCACACTCGTCCTTGCTTGTGAGAAGTTGCTCAACGGCCAAGGTCTCCATGGAGGATCTCATGGGCTAGCTCGTGAAGACGAGTATAACAGGAAATGTTACGAGCTCTACAAGTATCGACACGACAAACCCCGCGTGCTACAACTGTTGAAAGAGCTTACAGAGGGGTTTGTTGTTACAAGCGACATTCCCTTTTTCAGTTTCGTGCCTGAATTATGCGAGCTGTATCCCGATGCGCAGGTGGTTTATGTAAAGAGAGATCCAAAAACCTGGTGGAAGAGTATGGGGGCCGTCGCGAGTAATGCACAGACCAAATTTTTATCCATGCTATTCTGGCCGGTTCCCGGTTGGAGATGGAGCATAGGCGTTATCGGCGGCATGGCTGCGATGTATGACTGAGTTCTAGGTATTCACAGATATAGGTATTGAGAGTACTAACATATTATAGGGAACGAGAGTCCTACAATCCAACCTCTGGCCAGATCCCAAATCCCGGTAACACTGCAACATTGGCTTTCTTTCAAACACAAGAAATGTATACTGACAACGACTTAGAATCAATGGAACGCCATATGCAATCAGTAATTGACAGTGTCCCCAAGGATCGACTTCATATTGTACGACTGGA
Source organism: Trichoderma atrobrunneum (assembly GCA_003439915.1). Taxonomy (NCBI): domain Eukaryota; kingdom Fungi; phylum Ascomycota; class Sordariomycetes; order Hypocreales; family Hypocreaceae; genus Trichoderma; species Trichoderma atrobrunneum. The sequence goes on along the minus strand of PNRQ01000398.1, from coordinate 4,299 downwards.
GGACGGATGGGCGCCATTATGCAAGATTCTCGACTGCCCTATCCCAAACGAACCGTTCCCCAAAGCTAATGATGCCGAAAACGCTGAACAAATATTCCTGAACATGGTAAAACGCTCTCTCACCATCTGGCTGTACTACATCTCGGCAGGGACTTGCTTGGCAGGCAGCGGTTGGTGGCTCTGGAAGAAGTTTAGTCACCGAGTATGAACCACTTAATTAGTAGTCGTGAAGGAGGATGACTTGATGAGTTTGAATAAATAATCTACCGTCATGGTGAAGGGACGCGCTACCCCGATGATGAGAGTGAAGAGGTCCTTTAATCGTTTCTTTATTGATAATCGTTTGTATTTTATCAAAATATTAATTACCTTACAATTATAATATGTATTTAACTCATCTGGTCGTCAATTCAGTACCTCCATAATCTCGCGCTTGCTACCCGCATTACGCAAATGGACAAGGATATACTTAATTTATAAATATAAGTTAGGTGAATTTCTTGTCTTAGTGAATTAAAAGGGACAACAGAGTATAAAGTAAGAATGATGCGGCGAAATGGTTCGGGAGTATTATAATCTAACCCGATACTTATTATTTACTTATACATAAGGATATCAGAAATTAATCTAGCGGAAAAGAAATCGAGTTATATTTCTGCTAATTAAATGAATCAGGTGTCTCTCACTGCACATACGACCGTAGGTAGAGGAGAATTCGGGGTCCCGTCAAGCACTTCTCTTGAGTGCAATGTCTTCCATTTTTTGCATTCGAAGGATTTCGTTTTGGGCGGTTAACCAACCCTAAGCTTAAGATAGCCATAACCGTTTATTTTACTACCCACAAGTAAAACGGAGCCATGGGATGGTTGGGGCCCTTGACCAGGTATCCAGCCTCTCTTGCCCTCCAAGTAACTGACTGCCTTGTGAGACCCCTTAGTCTCTCGGCTTGGTCTTGACAACCAGCCATCTCTACTGTGACGAAACATATAAACCGTGCTATTTCTATAATTGAGTAGAGAAGCTTCAATGTTCTCTTTTGCCCCATAGCTCAATTGTCACAACTGCACTGCGCTATTTAGCCGCCCATATCTTAGCGAGAGGAGGTACTTGCTTTGTGTGGCGACAGGACAGGTAGTGCGATCTCAAGTCGATGAAAGAATTCTTCTTTTTAGTATAATATATCTATATACCGGCAAAATTTTAATAGCTAAGCCAGAATCGCCCAGGTCGCCTAAACAACATGAACATAGCTTCTCCTGGATACCTAAAGGCAGCGCGCTTGGGTAAGTGGTAAGCGAGCTCGCTCTGTAAGTATGTCATAATATAATGATCTGGCAAGGCTGAAGGAACGAAGCTGTTACCAATTGTAATACATCATGAAGGCTGGTGTAGCATACCCATGTTTATTCAAGGCTGCCTGACCTATTTATACCTAGGTACATGAGGCTCTTTTCTTTGGTGCTGCGGTCATTGGTTAGATCGAGATGAGATCCATATGATAAACGCTGAGGGGTAACCTAGGTTCATATTCCCTTCGGGCAAACAGAGATGCCACAGCTTATGCATTGGAAGGTTACTCCTCGTATTTTGGACACAGCCATTGAATCCTTTCAACTAAAAATGGGCTCGATATTTCTAAATAAATGGAAGGGCCCAGCAAACGAATCGCTCATCCTGCCACTTTGGCATCCCTTCGCGCCAATGATGAGTAGGTATATAAGGAGGAGAGCCCCAAAAATAAAGGCGTCTTCATCGTCGTCATTCCTGCTTTCGTGTGCCATTCAAAATAGATATGCATTGCTTCTAAACCTATGGTACTCTCAAATTCATCTTATAAATGTGCGACGCAATGAACCCTAGCCGTGTTGATCCGTCGGCTGACTCTGAAGAGAGCACAATGAGCTCCAGCCTTGTTGATCAGCCAGTTGACTCTGAAGACAATAACAACAAGAGCCAGACAGCCCCGTTGCTGGTTGAAGTCACTGACGATGGCTCCCTACAAGCACAGTCGCAAGAAAAGAATGAGACTACCAGCTCTTCTAGACAAGGACAGGGATCAGAATGGTCACCAGGGGCACTCAGGCAATTTCCCTACTCCGGCATACTATCTCTCCTTGGGTGCATTTCGTGCATAGCCGCCACCATCGCTATACTAAAGGCTTCCGACGGCCAGCCAACTGACGACTGGTCCCTTTCGCCAACCGTCTACCTGGCGCTTCTCACGACGGCTCTCAACAGGCTCGCGCAGGTTGCCTTCAGCGAGGGCGCCAAGATAGTGTGGTGGAGGGCCGCCATTCGTGGCACGACGGTGTCCCATCTGCACAGGTACTGGGCCAGTGGCGACAGCACCGTCTCTGCCTTGCGGCTCGGCCGGGGATTCAACATTGTCTCGCTGGCAAAACTCGCCGTCACTCTCATCGCCATCGACCAGCCGCTCATCCAGAGAGCCTCGTCCGTCGTGGCCCAGCACCCGGAAAATCCCGTCTCGGTATCGGCTCCCATAGCTCCTGAGATTCCTTACGGCTACACGGCAACCCAGTTTGGTCGAGCCCTGAACGTGGCTAACGACATGAGCATGACGACCCCCATGCTCGCGGCATTCGGTGCTTACAACTCCAAGGCTGCCATCATTCACAACTTCACCGGGTGCGCTGGCACTTGTACTGGTGCTGTGCACGCAGGCGGCTTCACAGCTAATTGCTCAACTAACAGTATCGCAGTTGACGTCATGTCGCTAATTCCGCCAGTGAGTCGTCTCCATCAAAATCACGCATCAATGTCGCCTTTCAACGTCTCTTGGAACGTGGATTTCAACTCGACACGGCGGACAGCCGATATTTCGTTCTTGGCTTATTTTATTAACAAAACGTCTCCGGAAACTTGTTCCTCGACCATCATGGTTCAAAAACAGTGTCGATTGCAGCTTGCAACACTCGAGTATCCCGTCCAACTGCAAGGCGAAACCCTCACCTTCACAGAAGCAATTGATAATCTGACGGTAATATCCCTACAGCCGTCCGCAGCAGACGTCAATTTAACATTCGATGAAGATGGAGGCCACTTGTACACAGGGTGGACAACTGTTGGTTTCGCTCTTGCAGCCACATCCATATTCACCTCCAAGGCGACCTACAACTGGATTCAAGGAGCAATACAACTGAGCCTGCCGGATGTCCTCTCCAACCAGTTTCTGAACATCGAATCTGCAGTCGGCCCCGGCTGCGCAAATTGGACGGATCCTACGTCATATATGCTCTCGGCCATCAATGAGATGGCCTTCCGAATATCCCTGAGTGCCAGCAATACCAAGTTTATGAATACTAGCGAGCCATGGCAGCCACAGGTGCTCACCATGAAGCAGATGCGTGACATCAATGTATTCAAATCAGATTTCCGATACTTGATCGCAAGCACGGTATTATCTTTTTTCTTTGTTCTTTTAATTACCCCAACATTTTACGGCTGGTGGCTCCTTGGTCGGAATGTATCGTTGAACCCAATAGAAACGGCGAAAGCATTTGATGCCGAGCTGCTGCAGGGGCCCGGGTCTAATGCACCGCAAGACGAGCTCATTCGAATCGTGGGCATGCGCAAATTGAAGCTCGGGGAGATACAGCTTGATTACCAAGGTACGGCTGAGACGAAGCTAAAGTTGGTAGACCCAGCAGATGCGGTTGGGCCCAGAACAGGCACGTTATATGCATGATTGCAAAATACATGTACCTTGGAGTAGAAATCAAGCATTATAAACATTGAAGGCCTCAACGAGCAGTCAGTATCATATACCCACTGTGGCCTCTATGAGATTGCCTGGCCTTACCCACTTGCCTTTCGAAAAGCTCCCGCCTTCTTCCACCTTCCAACAATGTTACCATTTGATCTAGAGGACAACTTCACGAAGACGGCGATGACGAACTCAATCTTAGCTGGTGGAATATGCTGTCGCCATACTTAAGAAGCCTCGCCATGTCGTGTAATCCGTCAGCGACTACGACTAGCAGCATGGTATCCGGCATTACGCTGCGCGCTCCTGTGAGATGATGCTCTTCTGCAACTACTTGATTAACTCACCACGTATGAGCAGCTCACCTTGTCACTTTGTTGTCGATTTCCGTAGTGCTTCTATATACCTGTACCAACACACCTCCTACCTACCTGCTAAGAGGTAAGTATATCTAATATTCTGTGCCGCATCTAGGTACATACGACCATAGGTAGAGGAGAATTCGGGGTCCCGTCTGCTCCCCCATAGACAAGCCTCTAACCGGCAGATTAGTAGTTAAGTGGGTGACCATTAGC
>PNRQ01000397.1:0-17012 GCA_003439915.1 Trichoderma atrobrunneum | reverse complement strand
GTAAACTTACTTAATTAATTAATTTAAAATATACTATAATTAATTAAGAAATTAATAAAATATATAATATCCATTAATAATAAAATTAATAACTTTAATAATTAAATAAAAAATAAAAAATATATAAAAAAAAAAATTATAAAATAAATATAATTTAAAAAGCCAGAGAAGCTTTTAAAAATAATTAAATATATTAAAAAGCTAAAGAAAAAATAGCTTAGATTTTTTAACTTAATTATATAAAAAGTTAAGGAATTATATTACTAAGATTAATAAATACTAAAATATTTAAAAATATATTAATAAACCTTTAGTATATACTAATTTTTAATAAAGAACTTAATATTAAACTACTAGAATATAACTAATAGAATTATAAAATTAAACTTATAAATAATAAAGTATTAATATTTAATAAAATCTATAACCTAAGTACTACTAAGCTTAAAATACTTAATAAATAAATTAAAACTAACTAAAAAAAATATATTAAACTTTCTAAATCCTTAGTAAAATATCCAGTTATATTTATACTTAAAAAAACAGTAAACTCTAACTTATTATAAACTACTATTAATTAAATATAATAATTAAAAAAATATTATATTACTATTATTAATTTTAGAAATTAAAAACTAGTTTATAAAAGCTAAAATCTTTACTTTATTAAATTTTAAAAAGTATATAACTTTATTTAAATTAAAAAGGTAATAAATAAAAAACTACTTTTTATATAAAATATAAACTTTATAAATATTAAGTAATACCTTTTAGATTAATAAATACCTTAGTAATATTCTAGAAAATAATTAACTATATATTATAAAACTATATAAATTATTTTATTATTATATACCTTAATAATATCCTTATTTACTTTAAAAACTTAAAAAACATAAGGAATATATTAAAAAGTATTATAAATACTCTAAAATAATAAACTTTTAGTAAAACCTAAGAAATATAACTTTTATATATAAAAATTATATTTCTAAAATATATTATTACCTTAGGTAAAGTCTAAATAAACCTTAAAAAACTTAAAGTAATTAATAACTAAAAACCCCTATAGAATATTAAGTAAATATAAAGCTTCTTAAGACTTATTAATTATTATTAATACTTTATTAAGGACTTTTTAAAAATTATTATACTACTTATAAACTTAATAAAAAAAATATCCTATTTAAAATAATATAAAACACTTTAATAATATTTAAATACCTTAAATAAGCTCTTATAAACATACTAGTATTTATAATATTTAACCTAAATAAACCTATTATAATTAAAACTAATACTTTAAACTATAAAATTAAAAAATACTTAGTTAACTAAATAATATAAAGAAAAAAAACTTAAGCCTATTACTTACTTTTCTAAGAAATTATATAAACTAAAACTTAAATACTTTATTTATAATAAAGAATTTATAACTATATACTAAGTACTTAATAAATAATATTAAAGATATTATTATAAAAAGCTAATTTTTAATAATAATCTTTATAAATTACTAAAATATTACTTACTTTATAATAACATAAGAATTATTCTATAGATAAATTAAATATTATAAATAACTCTTTAAATTTAAGCTTATTATTAAATACTATAGTAAATTAAATAATAAATAAGTTAATATACTTAGTAAACACCTAGACTACTTTTAAAAAATCCTAGAAGTTAAAGCCTAAATACTAAAGAAAAACTAATATAAAGACCTAGTTATTTAATTAATTAATACCTTATACTAAATTAAAATAAATAACCTAATTATTAATAATATAAAGAAATATATTAAAAACTAAAAAATAAGTAATACCTAAAAGGTATTTCTATAAACACTAAATACTTAATACTAAATAAACTTATTTAGGTACTAGAAGACTTATAAAGTAAAGTAGTAAAATTAATCTATATACATAAACTTAACAAATACTATAAAATTAAAAAACCACATAGTAAATTACATAATATTTTAAATTTAAAGGTATTAAAAAATAAATATAAAAAGTTATATTAAAATATATAATATATAAATAAACTAAGGCATTATACTATCTTCCTTACGGAAAACTATAACCCTTACTAATTCTAATTAGGAATTAAAAATCAATAATATTTAACTATATTATAAAGCTTCTACCTTTAAAAGAACCTATAATTAATAATACTTAGGATAATATCTTTATAATAGTTAATTAACTTTTAAAAATAGCTTACTTTATCCCAGTAATAAAAAAAGCTTTATAAAAGACTTAGCTTATATTTTTTCTAATATATTTATATAAACTATAAACTACTAAATAAGATTATCTTTAATAAAGGATTAATATTTATATTAAAATTCTAATAATTATTTATAATATAAATTAAACTAAAATATAAAGCTAATATAGTTTACTACCTATAAATAAATAAATAAATAAAATAAATTAACTAAATTATTAAAATATACTTATAATACTACGTTAACTTTAACTAAGATAATTAAGTAAAATACTTACTAACTACTTAAGTATTTTATAATAATATACTAGTAAAATCTATAAACTACTTACTATTTTACATAAACTACAGATTTAAACTAGATCTATATTAACTATCTATTAAAGGAGAAAACGCTAGTAAAGCTATTATTATAGCTAATAAACTTAAAAAACTACATTAAAAATTACAAATATAACTTAAATTTATTAAATAATAAATAGCTAAATTTACAAATATTAAAAAATTAAAGGATTAACCTTTAAGGAGGGAGACATAGTCTACCTACTTTAACACTTGCGAAATAATAAGCAGCCAAACATTAAGATAAATAAGCCAAGTAATAAGCTTAATTTTAAGAAACTTAGACCTTATAAAGTTATAAAAAAATTAGACCTATTAATTACAAAATAAATCTTCTACTTACCCTAGGAAAATAAAGAAAAACTATATATTTAAATTTCTATATTTTACTACTGGAAAAAGTACTAGTAAATAAAGAAATAGAAAAAGTTATAAGGGACGAAATTATCATTTAAGGCGAAAAACTTAAATATAAGGTTAAAAAACTTAAAATAATAAAATTTAATAAAAATACCTAATAAACTAAATACCTAGTAAAATAAAAAAGCTATAATAAAATAGAAAAATTATAATAAACTATTAAGGACCTTAAATACTTAAAAGACTTTATAAATAACTTCTATTAAAGTTTAGGTCTAGTAAAAAAGGTTAAAAGCATCTTAATTAATAGCATTAATCGCAGAACCCTAAATTATAGAATTAAATAAATTAGGTAATAATATTTTAGCCTAATAAGCAGCCTCTACTTTTTATACTTCCTACTCCTTATATTTAACACGCTCCAATTCCTCTAAATTATTAATACTATAAGTAATAGCCCGCTCTATCTACTTTAACCACTTACGTTTTTAAGTATAAAGACGTTTTACTTAAGCACCAGCCTTAAGCTATACCTCTTCTACTTCTTCCAGCTCTTTATTTAATTTTAAATAATAAGTTACTACCTTACGTATTTATTATAAAGTAAGGCCAAATACTTTACAATAAGATTTTTAATTTTAAACATAAGAAAAACACTAACGGAAATCTTCCTCTAAGGTAATATAATTATAGCCTTACTTTTCGCAGTAAGTATACGATTTTATAATAAAGATAGAATTCTCTAATATAATATTAATAAGGCCTTTACACTTTTCTTTCTTTTACTTAAAAACAGATTCGTCGTTACACTTACACTTACAATCAACCATAATAAAGAAATAAAAACAAAAGTAAAATAAAAAAAGGATTACAGTACTTACTAATAAAATAAAAGTAAATACTTATACACTACCTTAATTAGGTCTTAAGGATAAAACTAACAGGAGGGGGAGAATTATATTACAACCCAACTCTTAAGGTTACAACAAAGGGCCAACAGGTTGGCCAGAACTAGATTAACTATAGGCTAGTAGATTAATTAAGACTATTAGTATTTCCTAATAGAAAAGCTAGGAAAGCTAGCTTTCTAATATAATTTAGAATATATAATTAAATATATAAGTCTACTTTATATTACTTATTAAAATACTTAAATAACTAGTTATTATTAATATAATAATATTTAAATTAAATATTAAATACTTTACTTTAAATTTAATAATAAAATTACTTATCTACTGACTTAACTACTCTGCTAATATAAACTATAGAACTATTCTAAGGTTTATCCCTTAGGAATAGTACTATCTATACTAATATATAAATATTAGTTTATTATAGTATACTTTAGAATTACTTATATTTAATACCTTTTTAATAATAAAAAGTATAAAGACTTTTAAAAATTAATAAAAATATAAGCTTATATAATACTTTTTTATAAAATAAATATATAATATAAATTAATATTTTTTATTTTCCCTTTATTATATTAAAATATAGTAAATACCTAATTTAAATTTAATAGCTCCTATTATCCTAATACTTAGATAAGGACTTATATAACTAGCTTACTTAGTAAATGTTAATAATAAAATAAATAAATAAATAAATAAACATCCTTAAAGATAGATCCCATTTAGCTTCACCGTCGGGCAATGTTTAAATCCATTTGGGAACTTGTTCTCTAAACTGGCCACGAATGAGGCTTCGAGCTGGACTAAAAATCAGGGCCGACACATAAACTTGCAGAGGATAGTCTGCGATAGCACTGCCGAATGTTTGGATAAATTTACAAGCATCTTTGACAAGTTCAAGTATCCTTGATACTTTAGAATCAGCCTGTTACAGTACGTTAGAAGTAGTTCTCAGCTTGAGTGGCTCATATACAACCCACAACCAGCTGCTCCAATCGTTGCATTCCCACTATGCCGTCGAAAATGGCTCCGAGGAGGCTCAAAGCTTCTAACCAGTAAATAAACTTCTCTTTGAGAAAATCATATATCAATTCATAACTCCTAGAAAAACCATCCGTGTTTGTTCTAGCTTTGGCAATAGACTGTTCAAAATGATCAATCCAATAGATACAACCATATCTGATAGGAATGAGTGGGTCGTCGCGCAAGGCATGTTGCGAGATATTATCCATTGGAAATGCAGGATCGACTAGAGAATATATGTCTTTTCTTAAAATCTTTCTCATAAAAGCGATAGACACTTCGAGGATCTCTCCGTGGACAGACTCCATGCCATCTGGAAATATTCGATGGCTTCCTTCTTTGACGAGAAAGTCTTTGGCGGATTGATGGACAAAGTATATAGTGCCGCTTCTCATAGTCAAAAAGGAGCCACAGAGGCCCAGTACATCTTCCCAGTCATGCTCGGAAGGCAACATTGTTTCCTCGTGACGGCCATCGTTGATTAGAGGAATGAGTTCTTCATTGGTAAGAGGTCGGTAGGCGACTGTAGCGATTGCTAGAATCTTTCTGCCGATATCTGATATACTTGGATCACATACTCTACTTATCATTCGTTCATAGAGTTGATTAAGCCCTGGAGGAAAATCTGCCGATTTTGGGATGGGAGGATCAAATCGTGGTGTTTTTTCCAACAGGGCACATACTAAGGCAACCCAGAGGAAAGTTCCATTTGCGTTATCAGAGAGAAATTTTTTATAACGTCTCTTGTAAGTTGCTTATAGCCCTTCTTTTTAGTTAAAAGATGTACTTTATGTTGAACGTAGGCAGTGATAGCAGTTGATACAGATTCTGCATTGAGCTCGAGGCTCACGGTTGACTTGTTCTCTGCGGCTGCCAACGCCTCGTGAATATCCGCCTCATTGCGGCTTGACACGAGCCATTTCACCCGAGACGATGACGACGAACTTCTTACTATCATTTCGAGAAGTTGCGTTAAATCCGTCACACACTCATCCAGCGCATCGATAATAAAGATTGGCTCTCTTAATGAATCATCTTTGAGTATTTGCTCAAATATTCGTAGTAGAACGACCCAGGAGTTAACACCTTCAAATGCTGATTTTCCCGACTTGTCATACTCGTCTCTGATATAAGAGATAAGCGAAGGCTGTTGGACAACCATCATATACAGCAACCCACGTACAATCGCTGAGGCACTGTTAAGACGAGTGTCTGTTGCTTGGCATAGAAAATAATAAATGCTGCTTCTGGGGTTGGCCGACTTTAGCTCATTGATAATGCCGCATAGTAGCATTGTCTTTCCTTTGCCTGGATCGCCCTTAATCCACAGGAGGTGAGTTTCAGGGTCATCGAGCCATTGCATAAACTGTTCGTTTCGTATGATCCAGATATATGCGTCTGAAAGCAAACCTCCCTTCGTTTCTTCAATGCGCTGTTTGTCATCCTCAGGATTCGTGATAAACAAAGCATCCAGACAAACTTTGTTTTCCTGAAGTTGGGCACGCAGTTTATCAGCCTTCAGTTCTATGACAGGCGGTTTGTCAGTCTGAGGGTAGCGCTCAACCAAGGCCCTTGCAACCGACGCAGCAGTTGCGGCGGCAAAGTTTTGCCATTCTGCCCACTTTCTTGTCTTGTGACCATCTCCATAGTCACTCACACCCTTGACAATGATGCATGGCAGTTCGTCCCAGACTCCAGCGCCCTCCATCTCAAAAGCGATAATGCCATGTGTTTTAGCCAGAGAGTCACGGTGGACACCTGAGTTAAAGGCCGTGTCGCCGGATCCAAAACGTCCGAAAAATATGGACGGAATTTGTACGGACTTCAAATTACCACCATCCTCCAGCAGGCTCTTTTGGTGTAGGCGATCTCGGTGTTTCAAAGAGCTGAGTTCGCAACCAGTCTGTTCGCAATCCAAATTTCTGGCTTCATCACACACTGTATGTAAGTCTTCTTCAGGGTTGTAGTCGGCACACACACATTGTGACGAATTGTAATGCCTATGGCTGTGAGTTGACTCGAAGAGAATGTCGGTTTCAAAACCAGGGTACATGTATGTTGTCCCTTTGCGTCTTTGTCGATACTTTGCCTCCGAAGCAAGACTCTGGATCTGCTCCAAATGCAATGTTGCCTTCTCTACTAGGCGGCATAGTCCCATCTCAGTTTTAAAATTGGCGATAAAGCTTCGGATATTGTTGTTCGTGCGCCCTTGACGATCCTCAAGAGTGTTTCTTCTCTTGAGTGCATGATTAAACGGGCTGCTGAGATCATACTGGATGACTGTTTCGCTGATGACTACATCGCCAAGCAGCAATTCTTCACCATTTGCATCTGGGACACCTTCGCATACTCCAGTAAGAAGAACGAGTTCAATGCAAGGATAACTGGATCGAAGACTGGCTGCTGTGCCCGCTGCAGTGGCTTTGCCTGAATTGCAGAGGAGCACTACAACAATATTATATTTGCCCATGTATCCTGTGGTGTATGTGTTGAGATCACCCCGAGCTCTGCCGAATGGGTCACCATTGATGTCCCAAAAACCGTCCAACAGTAAGCAGACAGCATCATATTCGAGCGCCCTTGTGCAGACGATTGCAATCTCGAATTCGTCTCTGCTAGTTGGTTGAGACAGTTTGTCTGCCACCATGTTGGCGATGAAAGTTTTTGTTATAGTGAAATTAAAATGTAGATGCTCAATATCGTGATAAAATACCAACTTGAACGGGAAGTTCACAAATGCCCAAATTTGAAGAGGCTGGGCTTCTTTCGAACCCCTCTTCCTACGGTTAAAAGGGTAGATAATGGATATCAATTGAGGGCATGCGATTGGATTATACCATATGCATCTGCATGCATGGAGAACCAAGGCTGTAGGCATTAATTGGGCATAGACTCAGCCATACATGTCGCGTATCAACTAATGACGCAATTTGATGCCCGATATATGATTTTGAGAGGCCTATGGGCATTTGTGCTAGATAATGTTTTTTCAACAATAAATCTCGGTGGCGTTGCACAATCTTGTCCAAATTGTAATTGAGCAGCTATCTATGTCCACGTTTTAGGCCAATCTGACGAAAGCCGCCTCATGTAGGTAGACGAGCTTAGTCGCCCGATGGGTTTAGCCCTGAATGACACACATAAAGGAGCCATCTTCAGCCACTATGTACATGTTAGTAGTTGTCTCAGAGACTGTGCGAGTTTTAGGCCCTCTAAGTCGTCTTCCTGTACAATAGACATATGTGATTCCTGAAATTTGCCATCGAAAACTTCTCCAATAGCCTCGTAATCGGAAGTCGTCTGAACATTCCTGAAGTCATGCTGCTTCAACTGAACCATCCTGAGTCGCGGTGTTCTTGCTTGAGCTAACGTATCTGGGTGCAAGTGACCACATCTAAGACGTCTATCGACATACAGAAATGAGAATAGTATACAGTAAAGTATGCCTGCCTAATAATTACAGTAGAACATTTGCTCATATGCCCAAGGTAGCTATGAAAAATGTATGTATTCACACTTGCACCTCATAACATAAAGTTCATAATCTCCCTGGTGTGTTTTGAAGATATTAGTAGCCCAACCTTGTTTCTATTGTCTTCTCTATATTCTCAAGCTCCTTCAAGTCCTGAACACCGCATAGCAAATCATTCTCCTCGTTAAAGTAATGAAATAGAAGCACCGTTCTCGACGACTTCCACATGGGTACTTGACCCTTTTCACCGGCTTCCTCATTCCGGATAATGGTACATACGAGAAGCACTACCGCTAAGAATTGTAACGCAATGGGCAGACAAACCCACGCCCAGTATACGCGAAAGTAGCTGAAATCAACTTGCATGAAGCCGTACGCGCGTTGCGTCGCGCTTTGCTGAAGGCTGTCTGTCATACTTCTCGCGACTCTGTCCATCACATCAATGAAACTTGCGTTCATAAATGCTGGTATTACGCCAACCCCGGCATAATGGTCAGTGGGATTACCGGCACCGTAATCAACACTGCCCTCGAAAGCTGGGGAGGCGAAGAAAACCTGCAGAGGTTCAACTTCATCCATGCTAACAAAAAAGTCATGGCCCTTGGCAGTGTAGTTGATGTGTGCGGCCGTCACGTCGAGAGAATTACTGACCGATTGGCCCTGGTAAACACCATCACTAAGTGGGATCAATAGTCGCGATCCAATGTTGAGACTTTTCTCATCCGATGTGACGAGCGAATAATTCCAAGCAACCAGGCTGAAGGTACATTCAATAATGTCCGGCATATCGGGCTCAGTGACGTAAATATGGTCCGTATAATATCGCCCAAAATATGAATCACTGAGAAAAGCAACGTGCATGAAGGAGCCGTTGGCAGCCGTGGCTTCAGCTGCCAATGTCATGGTCCTTAGGGACGCTGCAGTGACCCTGCCGTCGGCCGCTCCAACCATCCACGTATATGGGAATACAATACCGCCAGGGGTTGTTAGGTTTACCGCCCCAAAAGCGACGCGATTCCAATCTGATATCTGTGAAATGTTGGCTGTTTGGGCTGTCACATTGCTGCAAACACTGTCGAATCCCAGGACTATCTGGCTGGCAGGCCAAGTGCAATTGGAACCACAAGTGTACGATTTCGACCAATTCGTTTCTGAAAGCCCTCGAAAGATGGAGGCTTGCATTGAAAACCCCAGGCTCGACTGCGCTAATTATGAGAACAACTTATTAGCTCTTAGCCCAGTCAGAATATTTTCTTGATGGATGTTCCTTTTATAAGGGAGTAGAAAGAAAAACGAAGATAATCAGCAGAAAATAGAGGTATACATGCCATTTTCGGTTATAACGTGAACAGTTTTACCAAGGCTTTCAGTATAAGTATAAAACGCGGGCGAATTGTTATTGTTTATATATTCGGAAGCAAATCCGATTTTGACCGATTGTTGGATCAAGAAGCCGGTAAAAACGTCCAGAATAATAATGACAGATGCTAATGCCGTTAAACCCCATCTGATTGACCATATAACTCTGATAGCACCAACTGGTCCACCAGAGCCCCGATCAAGTAGAGTAAAGTGCTGAAGTCGATGCCTCTTGGTTTGTTTCAAGTATCGCCACTTCTCTTGGTCAAAACAGGCAGGTACTGCAAAGCCAAGTGTCATGCTGGATACTGTCGAAAGGATGTTTAGTGCCGCGTTGATGGTGATAGATCCAACTCTCCAAGAGGTTGTCCGTTGATCTTTCATCGCTGCCAAGATGCCTATAATAGCAGCCATGCATAAGATGCTAATGAATAAAGCCAGCATCTCCCATTTCCATGTCGCAAGGGCTGACAACTTTGGAAGAAGACACCGCCGCCACCGCCGCTCAGTTTCAGTCTGGTAAATGGCGTTATGACAATTCCCATCGGGTTCTGCTTCGTTGAGATGGTCATGTTTAGCTCCCGGCTGTGCATAGGCCTCGGTCTTTCGCCTCGTAAATCGACTTCTAATGGAATTAAACCCTCTATTCTAGGTTAGAGATGCTTTTGGAATATGCTCCATTTGAAGTCTACGTTCTTTGTCCATTTAGATGAATGAGATGTTACTTCGCCAAGGTAGTTTCGCTCTTCACCTTGTTCCACGGCTTGATAATTCGTATCACCTTTGGGCACTTGGAAGATGGTGTTACTGAGTGGTTCTTTCATGGAAGAGGTTTCAAAGGTAAAGTTGAAATTGCTGGTCTCTGTCGTGTCCGGACCGGTGGCCGTGTCCTGGTGCTCTTCGACTAACATGGTGAAGTCGGGGCTGTCACGGATCAAGCTTTCATGGCCTTTACTTCACTTCTGGAGCGAATTTGAGGGTGAAGACACAACAGGGAATAAGTACAATCTACTGCTTTTCTAAACCCGTGAGATTTAGAAGAGGAGAGAGAAACGGGTAGAAGAGAGAATGATGGCAATCGCCGGTCAAGCGGGGCTAACGAGTTGAGTAAGGCTGAAACCTGATGCCTGCAGCATGCAAAAGTCCCAATAGCACTTGTAATGTCGTGCTATTGCAGGGTGCTGCCTTTACTACATTGAGACAGAAGGACGACCAACAGAGCGACCAACAGAGCAACCAACAGCAGTTTACACGCTTTTGTGGTTGCGAATCCCTGGCGTCGGGGAACCAACTCGAGCTCGCCTAAGTCTCATCCCGCAGATCGCATATCTCCGCAAAGCCATTTTATGGGTAGACTTAGTAGCCAATTTTGCCAGGGTGAGTTTCAAGACTTACCAGAACAACCATGGAACGATGCGCAGGTACGTGTATGATATGATACCCACTCAAGAAGTTCATAACATCACATGCAAATGTTGACGGGTAGCTTGTCGGTCATCATATTGGCAATCGGGACTCATAGTATAGACGATTTCCTTGATATTAAGGGACCAGTAAGGCGCATTCAACAAAGGCAGCAAATATTGTGATACAAAGCCAACCTTGAGAGAGTGGGGAGACAAGGCCATGCACGATTCCAAGCGAGGCGGGGCTGGGGCTTCCTTCTACCCCCTGTTCTCGCAGCTGAAAGCTACTGTAAATGATATGTTCCCTAAGAGGCATCTAGAACAATTCGAGAAGGTAGGCAAGGTGGGAGGCATATGTATATACACATGTGCAGGGAGAAACAAGGCTGTGGGCTGGAAATTAGGCATGAACCCAACTATGCGTACCGCGTATAGCAAAGATGTTTCTATTTATGTGTACTTCTCAAGAAGGGCCTTCATAACCGATGCTGCCGTAGCAGCAGCAAAGTTCTGCCACATCTTATTCTTGTGGCTATCGGCATAGTCACAAATGCCCTTCACAACAATACAAGGCAGCTCATCCCAAGCGCCTGCACCCTCCATCTCAAATGCGATAAGGTCGTATTCCTCGGCAATTCGATCGCGGTCCTCACTAGATCTCATTACCGTGTCTCCTGATCCTATGGATCCGAGGAATATCGCAGGCGCTTGAGCCTCCTTGCGACGTCCTTGTTGTTCCAGTTGAAGCTTGTGCTTTATCCGACGCCTTTCAACGAGGAACTTTTCGTCGCATTGTAGCTTATGGCAAGATAATTTTTTAGACTTGTCACAAGTCTCATAAGGACTCTTGCAGAGGCACTGCGGTTCGCCGTAGTGTTTGTGAACGTAGGTTGCCTCAAACAGTTTGTCATTTGCAGCTCCCGGAGACAGATACTGTTCTATAGAATGTTCTTTGGAAGCGCTGATTTGTATATGCTCCAGATAGAAGGCTGCCTGTTTCTCAAGTTGTCTCCCCCCGCGATTTGTGTCACAGATTTTAAGCAAACTTCGAATATCTTTGCTGGGCCTTCCAAGACTGTCTGTTGAGGTATCTTTGGGTACGAACTTATCAACATGACGCCTCCCAAAATCGTACTGAAAAACGGATGTACTCAGAACAACATCTCCGAGTATGAGCTCTTTAGGTGTTCCGGGACTAGGCACGCCGCCGCATATACCAGTTAACAGAAGAAGCTTCACTTCTGGAAAGCTCAATCGAAGACTTGAAGCTGCGCTGGCCGCACCAACTTTTCCCATGTCGGGTAGAAGTACAAGAACAATGTTATGCCTACCAATCCTCCCGGTTGTATATATGTTTGGGTCCCTCGTAGCCTTTCCATACTGGTCGCCATCCTCATCCCAAAACTCATCTATGAGGATACAGACGGCGTCATATTCGAGCGGCAGCGCACAGACGATTGCGATTTCGAAATCGTCGCGGGAAGCTGGACATGATCGGATCGTAGAGATAGTAAGAACGGCCTTTTGAGGCTGAGGTGATGTGCGTTGCTTATTCAGGAAGGAAGAAGTATCATCGTAATTAGGTTCAGGAGAGAGTGTTTTAGTGATCTCGGAATGATGGCGGTACATATTGTGTACTTTTGATCCAAGATTAATTTTTCTTTCTGCTTCTTCATCAAGGGCATCCATAGATAAAAACTCTTTAAAGATCGTTCCGACTTCTGCCTCAAGAGGCTTTACGATATCGTTGAAAAGCGAGTCTCGCAGCATCTGCTCATCACACGCGTCACTAATGGAAAAGTTTGCCATCAGGCATTTTTGGATTGCATCCCGATATACAGTCGAAATGAAGTCGGGCCGCAACTCTTTGAATAGTTCTAGAGCCTTGCACCAAAGATCGTCGTAGTTGGTAATGTCCTCTTCGTACCCCAGGTACGACTCCAATTTTTGCCCAAGGTGGATCTCAAGCAGCGTCACGCCGAGCTCAAGGAATTCGGGATACTTGTGGTAACCATCCGGATCATATAGTGGGCCACCCAACTTTTGAGGATCAGATGATAAAAAGGGCCGCAAAGGGAACTGTGTGCCGCCCCCGAAGAATACGATATTCTTTCGGCTCCATCGCTCTTTCGTCCAGGACCCCCCATAGAAATGGAAAAGGGAGTAGCAGAGGGTGAGGCTGAGAGTGAATTTTGCCATTGCTGTCCATCTTTTGGCTTGAGATGCTATGAGAGTGTTGAGATCCACTTCTTCTTGTAATGTTTCACGCTTGTGTCTTCTCTCATCAGGCTTATGGCTCTGCATACTTTCACCTATAGGGTCCAAAATTATGTTCAGCCTCCAGAATTCGGACCTAGATTTCGAATGGGTATCTAAGAGAGTGCAAATGCATTTATAGGTCTTTGGGTTGTCAATTCGCCATAGTTCTGTGGACTTTGGTATCCCCTTCAGTCCAGCAAATCCCACCCTCGCTTTTCGTCTAGTTTGACTGGTTAGAATTGGCACATAAATGGTAGCTTAGTATGTAATCTCACCTCGGTTGTTGAATGTCGTGAACTGAGATTTCATGCCAGTTGTGTTCAGCTGCATCGGGCGCGAGCAATATACTCAAGCAGTTCACCTCTTGGTCTTGACGTCGTTTCCCCCTTCTGTAGGTTCCAATCCTAAGCCTTACTTCACGCTGAGGTGCACCTCCACACCTGTTACAAGTTACGTGCACCGAGGAAAAGACGCGATCGGCAAATGCAACGAGTTCACCTGATGTTTCTAGGGAAGTCAAAGGTGGTTGTGGTCTGTCAATGCTCGGTACATCATCTCCGAATCGTTGAAGATCATCCGACAGCTTCTCCAAGGCATCTTGTAGAGAGGCCCATGCGATGGTTTGGTTTTCGATGGGGATAATATGTAACCTTGCTAATCCTTCTTTCCAGTTGTCAGACATGGGGACAAGCTTTTGCATAGCCCGAAGCCGAGGGTGCCTGCATGATGGGTCATGAGATTCCTTGAGATCGGTCAGTTAGCGGCATCAAGGTGGATAAGCTATATCAGTATCTGATGGCTTCTTACATGTTCCTTTTGAAGTAGTGCAAAATCGATAACCTTGTCAAAGACTTCCTCAAGTAAGTCGGCCAAACTTGCGATCTGCCCTACGAACCAGTGTGTCTTTTCGGCTTCTCTGATAGCGCCCAGATGGCCATTCAGTACCGTGGCGGCCGTGTATATATTACCTAGATACCCATATCGCCTATCGCGTGGATCCAAACTCTTCTCCAAGTGACTGATGAGCTCCTTCAAGATAGGCAATGTGTACAAGACGAGCTTGAGGCAGTCGTCTGAATCCGTGCTATTGTTTGGAGATGAAATAACGCCGCCCATATTATAACATTTGGAGGAAAGAAGGGGGAAAAGAAGTAATGCTTAAGCCATCAATATACATATAATAATGATAATAATGATGACGGGATATATTCTAGGTTTGAGTGCAACGAGGCTGCAGATGAGCGGGGGAAATTGAATAGTGAGGCGAATGGTTGATGCCGTTATCAAAACCCCGCATTTCTCAGCACAATCCATGTAAGAGCAATAAACGAGTTGCTCTATTTCACTACCAGTCAATACTCAAATCGACTTGCTAAAAAATCGCTTCTCAGGTACGGGGAATTTGCCATGTCTCGAAATGTCACCATCCGCGAACGTGCCACTACTTGTGTCGATCTATTTTCCCAGGCCATCTTGCTTCTAGCTCAAACTGAAATCTCAGAAGATCATAATAGCTTGCTCGACGAATTCAGCCGTTTCAAGCTCTGGACGTCCAATATAGGCGTTTTTGCGGACCTTCACTCTTCTTTGGATTATCGGCTCCGAGATTTCAACGACATCAAGGACTCCTTCATAAGACAGCTTATCACCGTCGAGAGCAGGCTGCAGCAGTGTATGTTGGTTTGTCTCTACCGAAAAATTGGTTGCACATATACTAAGCATGAAAAAGTACTTGATGCTACTCAACAGGATTTAGCCAACTCTTCAATCAAGGAAGATGAAGATGAAGACCCGGGCATCTCCACACCCATCACATCCACAACGGCCGCCATCTTCCAGGATTGGAATAATACGTAACTTTTGCAATCGATTCATCAGAGCATTGACTGGCTCCATAGGCTGTCTAATCTTGTCAGGAAAGCCAGCTTTGCCAACCAACATAAAAGGGCTGATAAGTTCATACTCAAAGATGAAGACGACAACGATATGAGTGATACTCTAACCGACTATTACACAAAACTTATCAAGCGAGAATTTAGTGGCTTGCAAGACAATCTGGTTCAACGACTAGCAGCGTCTATGTTGATGAGGCGAAGACGGATAATGTACCGGCGATCTCAGCAGCAGCGTTGGAAGATACCTCAAGTCGAACCCAAGACTAGAAACCTTGAGTTGGCATCAACTAAATTAATTCCGACTTCTTCGGAACCAAACGTCCTATTAAAACACGAGAAAGTACTTGTGTCAAAGCCTGAAGGAATAACCACGGCGCCATCCCGTTTAACAGCAACTACCATCGACACAAACATCCGCCGACGTGTGTCAGCGCCATCCGGCATATCTAAAGGAAGCACAGCTCCACTAAATGAGCAAAGTCAGTTGCTTATACCACCTCCTCCGAAGGGGGCCAACTTTGACGAGGATTTTATCTGCGACTATTGTTGTCTTATTCTCTCGAGCAAGATTGCTTTGAACCGAAATGGCTGGGCGTGAGTATCCACACAAAATCTCTTACTATAACTACAGTATACGGATAAAAGTCTACGACCACCCCCGAATTTCCCTATACCTAAGATTTTTACTAATAATTTTAACTTTAATTTTCTTAACTAGAAATAGATATTATTTAATAAAAATATAATTATTTAATAGCCCTAAATATACTATTTAATATTTTATATACTAACCCTGTATATAAATAACTATATATAAGTAGTAAAGAAAAGACTTTAGTAGGTTTTAAATTTGGTTTTAGGGGATTATATCTTATACTACTTTTACGTAAGCTTTAAATCTTACTTTATTTTCTTTATTATTTTTTAAATTTTAAAGATTAAGGAATAAAAAACGTATCTTCCTTTTTAGTAAGGCCTATGTATTAGAGCCCGTTTGCAGATAGCGCAGTTGCATAACGACCATGTACCGACTATATTACAAAGGCGAAGGCTAAGGGTTATAAAGCCCTTAGTTTAGTAATAATATTATAAAAGACTTAGATTTTAAAAAGGAAATATAAAAAATAGAAATAAATATAATTACTTTATTACCTTAAGTTAGTGTATTTACTATATAGCTACTATAATTATCCTTTATTTTTCTTTACTTTTTTTATTAATTTAACTTTTAATAAATTTATTTTTTACTTACTAAAGGTAAAAGAACTATTAAAGATAAAAATAATTATTAATAAAATTTATTTATATAAATTATAATTTAGTAATAAAAAGTTATAGTTTTATAAACTTAATTATATATATAGCTGTAAATTCCCTTATAAATTATTTTATAAATAAGTATTATAATCTTTTTATATTATAAAACCCTTAAGACTTATTTAATTTAAATTTTTTTATTAAAAAATTATAAAAATATATTATAGCTATAGATTAAATAATAAAAAAAAAAATTTAGTATTTATAAATAATTAAAAATAAAAGGATTTTATTTTTAATATTAACCTTTTAAGTAAAAACCCTAAAGTAAAACTAAAGTAAATTTACTTTAATTTATAAAGAAAAACCTAAATATTAACCTTTAAGTTTAAAGGTTAAAATTAAATAAAATTATAAATATACTTTATATACTTAAGTAATTAATTTAATTTTAAAAAGATTAATTTAAAAAAATATATATAAAATTTAA
>PNRQ01000396.1:0-17513 GCA_003439915.1 Trichoderma atrobrunneum | reverse complement strand
AATTTTATATATTAAAAAATTATTTTAATTTATAATAAAAATATTATATTTATTTTTATTAAGGGGATATTATATAACTTTATATTAAATTAATTAATTCTCCTTTATACTCTTCCCTTATTTAATTTTTCTTTTTATTTATATTATAATTTAAATTATAATTACTAGCTTACTTTTTTATAGTTAAGCCCAGTACCTTCAGTTCTTTTATATTTTCTTTTTTTACTTTATTCTTTCGTAATCCTTTGCTTAATCCCTTACAATCGTAATGGCATTCTCTCTTAAGAACAGACAGAATCGAGCAGCAGCTCGTCGAATCTCGTCGAGTTCCTGTTTATACTCCTCGATATCCTGGTCTAGCCGGGCGATGAATGCTTCACGCAGTACCAAGTCATCTCCATTGGCCTTGAGTTGTCTCTCTATTTCGGTATCTGTGACCTGAACTTTGACCTCGGATAGTTCATAGAGGACATGTAGATGCTCTTGCCAACGGTGTTGGCATATTTGGCAAGTATTGCTGCCACTAAAAGCCCAGCAGTCGATGAGACCAGGATCGGCAACGACATCTTCCGTGACATTGTTGAGATAACACTCAGCATGGCAGTGCGTTTTGTAGATGGTGACAACCACTCCATCGTTGAGTCCGCTGTCTTTAAAGTCACAGCAGGCGGGATTTTTGCAAACCGTGCGAGGTCTGTCCAGCTTAATGGCTTTAAACTGAATTCTTTCCAAGCGCAACTTCCTGCGAAGATTGCTTGCCGTCAGCTTCGTAGTTGTTACCTCAATCTTCTTTGTTTCGAACAGTTGAATGTTCTTCTGGATGTTTTCTGAGATGCTGGCCATGGGTTTCGTCAGCTCCAGTATCAGCTTGCGAGCCCCATTCAAGCTCAGTGTACTGGTGACAGGGTGAGGCGGAGTTGATGCAAAATACTTGAGAAGTCTATGCGCCTCTTTGCTCGAGTGATCCCAACTGCGACGAAATTCTTCCTCGTTGGTCATCGGAATGCCCTGTTTATAAGCTGCAAGGTATCGGAAGCTCTCCGAGTCGAAACAATACGTCGTTGACGTGGAGAGCGTGATTGGTATGTCGGAATGTCCATCGAGCAAGGCTTTGAGTGGCTTGAACGTATCGCCCGGCGCATAGTTGGAGATTCGAGTGTTGGTGAAGCCAAAAGCCATGTTCTTGGTCGCACTCCGATGAAGATGTGTGAGGAGTTCCTTGACGCAGAATCTGAAAGTGACAGTAAGACGGGCATTGTTGGACTTGACCAGCACCAGGATACCATGCAGTTTGTCGTAGGAGCTAATCGTTTTCAAAATATCGGCCATATTCTCTTTATCATAGGACAGGCCTCTGGTATCTCCAATGCCAGGGGTATCGATCAATCGATACGTTTTTGCTCCGATGGTAACCGGATAAACAGCTGACTTTTGCGTTGCCGAGTTGCCAGTCGATCCATCTACTTCATCATCACGCCCACCAACTTTGACGTGGTGTTCCTGAATCTCTGTTCCTGAATTGTCTCTATCCATTGTTTGGAGAGAGAACGAGCAAGGAATGACAGACGCGAGCTTTTCGGCCTCCTTTGCTGCATCCAACGTAGGATAAGAAATGTAGTTGACAAAGGCATTGATAAACGTCGACTTTCCCACTCCAGTCTCTCCCAGGATGAGGATATTGATGTAGTTGTCCTCGCTCAATTTGCCCAAAAGCTTGCGGAGCTCATCCGCATCGTATGTCTTGAAACCATCATCGTGCTTGGGGTTATTACACTTAAACTCATACGCGCTGAAGAGACCGCGGCCGCAATCGCAGTAGAAAAAGTCGTCACTGAATCCATATTCGATTGCTGTGAAGCACTCTGGGCAGGTCCATTCTAAATGGCTCGAACCGCATCCCACACTTGGGCAAGGTATTTTCACAAAACGCCTTTTGACTGGTCGTTGGAAATTGCTCCTATCCAGATTTTCGCTGGAGCATTGAGCAAAGCTCATCGAAGCAATGACTTGGCGGTGCCCGAGCACATCAAAGATGCTCTCTGTTTCGCCCTTATACTGAGCAATACGTGACATTCCTTGACAGGTTTGAGAGTCTGTTGCATCATGGTCCATGATGTAGACAGGCATCCGATCATCTCGTTGACCAAGTAACTCCAGAAGCAGGGTAAAATTATCATTCCATTCCTGCTTTTGGTTCATTGCGATGGAATCAAAGTGGAAGATGTAGTAGCTAGTGTCTTTGTGGGCGTTTTTGACCATTTCATGGGAAAGCCCATTGTGACCAATGTAGTTTGAACCCTGAGCAACAGCATTCGCAATGAATTCGAGCTTGTCAGTTTCTCGCCCGACAATAGCAGAGAGTTGCTTTGTTGAAGGATCAATCGAGGCAATATGGTAATACAAGTCCAAGAGCAATGAATGGTCTTTCTTTTCCTGTCGCACATCCAGCAAGAGGTGGAAAAGCTGATTAGATGCCCACTTCTTAACCTCATCCAAGTACTTGATGGAATGTGAGACCTCATTGACATGCTCTTTGGCTACATGCATAAAATGACTCGCCAGATAGGTATGATAGTTTCGAAGCTTAACAACGGCAACTTCCAAATCGTCGAAGAGCCGTACGAAGTTGGTAAGATAATCCATTCTGACTGGTTTCAAACTGTGCTGAAACACCTCTGGCAGAGACAGAAGATAGGAAAGCGTCTTGATAGGAATCATGGTGTATGCGATTGGCCATCCCTTCCCGCTGCTTTCTTGTCGGATATGGGCTGGCACAATGCGAATGAATTCGCATATTTCAGATACACCTTGCATTATCAGACCCTCTTTGTCGAAAACGTCGCTGTAGAGTAGGAGATCATTGCAGAGTTCCATTTCACGGCCCATTGTCGATGGTGATTGCGGCGTGATATAGCCAGACTCAATAGACGATGTCAAAACCTCCAGATCTCTATTGAAAGTCGCCTCTTCACCTTCGGACAGTCCTGATTTACCAGACGTGGGACAGCTGGCTGCGATAATTGTCCGCAATCCCCATTTGATTCCAATGACCACATGAGTGCAGTCATTAGTCTGCAAAGGCGTTGAATTGCCGCTCAAGTGGAAAGCTTCGGGCAAATTGATCAGCGTTTGCGCCATAGTCGAGACTTGATGAATAACAGCCGCACGCCCTGCTCCGCCGCTTGGCACAAAATCACGAAGGAATACTGCAGCACCTTGGAGCTCAAGAATTCCAGTGAGAATATTGACCGCGGTGGCGTCGTCGATATGGAGATCTCTGAATACGTCTTCATACGAAGCGCATCTGGAGATGGTAATTTCCGTTTGAGGAGTCTGCTTTGTCGACACATAATTATCCGACAGACCTCGAGATAGAACAGAAGCGTTCAGAAACCTGTCTGTTTTTGCATCGTACAGGGTCCCGATTTCTGCAACCCGTCTGAGGGCTGGAACCACTTGATCTTCCATGGTTCGGTGATTTGTCTCTTACAACCTCAAGAATGCTGGCTCTCTAGTCAACCCCTAGAAAGGTGTGAGATATGACTCTATATATACTTGTGACAACGTGACAACACCTGTATACATAGTCACTTCAACGCCGAAGAAGACATGAGTAGCATGCAGGGAACTTTCATCCAGAGAGCACTGTAACCGAAGACTGCAAGCCCCTCGTAGGCAAGACTATATCGCATGTGAATGCTACTTGCGGGCCTCCCGCTTCCCATTAATCGCATGCCTGCATAAGGGGATTGGATAGATCTACAATGAATTCTCGGCCACACGACATGTTGAATGCATGTACTAAGTATGCAGAGCGGCCTGAAAACTCTGTTGCCTAATCATTCACAATTTATCAGATTCGAGAGCTATTTCTCTGTTATTACGTGGAGGTGCATATGTATCTTCTATCCCTCAACACCACATGTACGTAAGGTAGGCCCCCTGCAGTGGCCATGACGGCTACGTGCCATGATACATGCATTAACCCTTCAAAATGTTTCCTTGTCCCCAACAAATATGTATTAAGATACGTCTAAGTGAACACTATTCACTCGTTTTCCCATGTTGAGATTTTTGACCGCCTCACCAGCACGCCGCCGATGTGCCTCGCTTGACTGCGTATCTCACAATATGTGTAAAATTTTGACGCACGCGTGATCCTTTCGGTTGGCCATCCTGAACAAATGGTCGTTCAATTTATGTAACCATCAGAGCCACGTTATGTAATGTACTACCTTGTCGTTTCCTCTGCGGAGTGACAGATCTGGATTGAAAGACTTTAGATGTAAGAACAGTGAAAAAATCATCTCTCAAGTTAGCCTTACTGTAAATTGAAAAGGAAAAAAGGTGGTGACAACTAAATGCAAATATCCACCATCATGCTTAAGCAGTCGTCTTCGTAACCGTCAGAATCTTGCCAACAATCTCATCACCATCCACGTCAACGACAACATCTCGCAAAGTATTCTGCTCCTCAATCTCCTCATCGTCGTCAAGATACGCATCCAGAACAATCCGCTTGACCTTTTCCGCTCCTGCCTTTAGACTGCGCGCTCCCAGCTTGTTATGATAATGTGCCTTTGCAAGAGTTGAGCACACTGTGCTGTCCCTTCGAATCAGCAGCCTGATATCACCGATGAGCCGTTCCTTTGGTCCCTTGATAAGGTTTATAGGTAGACGCAGTTCTTCTGCCAATTCTAGTAAGCATTTATGGGTGATGACGGCTTGTTCGCCAGCAGAGAAGGGGAGCAGGGGAATGAAGTCTGAGATGCGTCCTGTCACGGGCGCCTGTGTACATGTATCCAAGTTAGCCATCTGCAACTTGAAGGTGTATTAAAGCGTACACAAATAAAACTTACACCAAAAATTTGAAGAAATCTCTCCTGTAGCTGCTGGCCAAGCTTCCTGAGCAGTCGAGTTCTCTCGTCTGCATCATCGCCGGCAATGGCATCGTTCTGATCATAAAAATCAAGAATGGTGTCATCAAGGGCATTTGTGGCCATTATCCAGATTGTATTTGAGCAATTAATCTTGTCACCTGTGCGTCTGTCCCTGTATTCACCTATCTCACATATTAGACCCTATATCAATCCTCGTCAACCGGGTATCATACCATTGTCAAATGGAAGTAGCAAACTTTGGTGGATCTCTGTCGTCGTCTTCTCAAATTCATCCAAGAAAACAATGCACCGTCTTCCAGAATGCTCTACGAGAAAGTTATTGACTGACGATCCTGTTTGGTATCCGTGATAAGGGCGCCTGGGCCCAAACAGCTCCATCTCATGAGTGAATGTGGTGCAATCAACCACTTCCAAGTCTAGAGACAACAGATGACCAAGTTGTCGTGCCAACTCGGTCTTTCCGTGGCCACTGGGGCCGGCAAAGCACAGAACCAATGGATGTTTAGTGGGTAGCATGAGATGAGTGAGCAACCTCTGGATGAGGAGATCGGTGGCAACGTTTTGGCCAACAAGGAAATATGGGATGCCCAGCAGCCCCTGGCAGTTTTTGATCCGAGCAATCTGCCGCTTTTTCTTTGATGGGGGCTTCATCTTCGTAGACTTTTCCAAAAAGTATCTCTGCGTGAGATTGATATTCTTAGCGAGCTTGGTCTTTGTGGCCGGAGAGCACCATGCAGTCTCTGCGGCAGCATCAATTGCACTCTTGCCTTTCTGGCCGGTATTTGTGGCTTCATCCCGTAGATATGGTGTAAATAAATCCATCGGAATGGAGTTGGCGGAAGCACCTTTGCTAAGAAGAACACAAACCATGTTTGTAGTATCCAGTTGTAACGTCTCCCCGCACATAATAGCAAATGCTAATAAGGGGACTTGCGATACCTCGTATACCGCGCTCGCACTCGCTCCGAATTCGAGCAAGAGTCGTACCATATTCTCGTCATTTGACTCAACGGCGTAGAATATAAGAGAAAATCCCATGACGTTGGCATTGATATCTTGCTCGAGAAGTCTTGAGTCGTAATTGCGCAAATAGTCTTGGAGACGATAGGCCGTGGCCCCATGCTGAATGGCTGCGGCAAAACTATCGGGGCTGAAGTCATCTTCAGTAGAGATCTCCAACCGAGGAAGGCGAGGCAAAGTGAAATCCCATTCTTTGGGACGGCTATCTTCATTTGTATCATGTACAGATTCTTTGGCGTCACTTCGGTATCCCATATCCGAGGATGTACTATGGGACTTGACAGAATTAGATCGCGAACGAAAAGGGCCCTTGGACGATGGATCGCTTTGTGCAAGCTCCAAAAATTCCGGCGTCGATGATGAAGATTCTGTATGCAGGTCTTGAGTGTACGATTCCATCATACGATGATGTTTCTCGGCCTCGTCGACATCATTATTCCAAATCTATAACACCATTAGGAAAGGGGGCACTACAAATAATCTCGAAATCTGTTTACTTGCCCCTAGTAAAGTGGCTGCTCTCTCTCTGGAGCAACCGCACCTCTCCATCAGATCCTGAATGGCAGTATTATCTGGCATATTCGGCTTGACGTCCATCCAGAAGACTGATTGTGTATCAGACGGTGTATCGGACATTGAATATTGGTTTGGCGATTTTCTCAAAATGAGGACTAGAAAATAAAGATGAACGATGTGTTTAGGGACTGTCTTGGAGGGCTACAAGAAGCGATACTACATGTGTGTTACATACATGCACATTGCATGTATCTAAGCGCTCAATGATTGATGTTGGCGGGCCTCCCAAAGTGACTCGATGCTGGCAACCAGCCAAACGTCAACAAATATGGCATGCAGGAGGACTCTTGTTTTTCCCTTGCATGCAGAAGAAGCGTCGGGCTGGAATTTCGGGATGAGTTGTCCAGACTTCCGGTAGCTTTGAGTCATGCTGCGGGAGGCCGTCAACGCAGCCTGATAACAATCTGTTACTTGACATGCAGCACTACATTGAACACCGACCAACGCATATCTTTTCCCATGCATATCGGTCGCGTCTCTTTAACAACCATTTGTCCAATATCTGATAACCCCAAGACACACTCTGGGAGGCCTACAACGCAGCCTGATTTCTTGGGCCAATCAACGCGCGTTTGTTTTTGCCATGCATCACCTCCGCCAATCTGCTTAATCAACGCCATCTGTGTCATAAAAGCGTTTCAGTCATAAGTCCCCTGCATATGAGAAAAGTGATCGACTTCGCTGTTTCTTTGACAACTGTGCTGCTGCATGTAATAACAAATCATATTGCTACTAGCTAAATATCCAATCAGAGGCTACATCCTCCAAGCGAGCTGGTATTGTCAGCTCCTGCTAGTGTAAGTCGTTGCTATCCCCTGCTTGCGCACATATACCCAACCCCGACAAAAGCGACATCTGCTCCTGAAGTGCCGTTTCGGCGACTTGCAGCTGGGCCTCAAGGTCCTTGTTGGTCATTTGCAAGTCTCTGAGTTTCTTCGATACCTGCTCCCCGTTTGTCTTGTGAAACGCCAATAGCTGTCGCAGTTCATTCACCCCCTCGCAGTTTTCGGAGCTCAACACGCTCGCTTGTTCGAGTTCCCACACCTCTGCCCCGGCGGCCTCATGCTTTTGGCCTCCCACATGGGCTTTGTCTTGGAGGTAAGCCACTTCCTGCTTCAGGTGAGCAATATCGGCATCCTTGTCTGCGGCTTTTCGCTTTTCGTCTTCCAGACTCTTGCGTGAGGCCAGCAGGTCCCGTACCAGCCTGTCCATCCTATAGACAACAGCATTTTGTGTCTCCGAGTCCATTCCTTGTGGGAGACGAGCGTTGGTTTGCTCCAGCTTGGCCTCGACATCATCGTGAGTGCCTGTGGCAGTTTGTACACTCATAGTATGAGGAGTTCGAAGATGAGGAGGGATCCATTTACCGACACTCGTCTGTTGTGGTGTTATCTCCATAGCCATAGCTGGAGGATTGATGGATCTGGCCGTGAGACGTCGACGAGGAATAGGATCACGATACCCCCCACTAGGAGGAGCAAAACTTGCTAGAATTGAATCTTGCAACCAATCGCTAGGTTTAGCCGCCATGAGAAGAGTTTGCTAGGAAATTTCAGTTAGTAACGGAAGTTGCAATACGGTATGAAGAAATCAGTACGATAGTAGTTCATACATGTAGTGAATCCCAACAGAAATTTGCGTAAATGAAGATAAAGAGTAAGAGAGAAGAGGGAGAGAAGGAGTAAAAGTAAACAGCCGAGGGCGCTCAATTTATGTGTCTCAAGACATTGCTTCAGCATACATGTATATGGATGGCATTGACTCCACACAACCTTTTGTTCCCTTCAAGTGTGGTGGAAGGCTTTCTGCATAATTTCGGCGCGACTTTACTTGAGCGAATCATTTTCAAGTACGTTTATGTTGGATAGACATAAGGTATCAACCACTATTACATGGCTATTCTACGGAGTCGTGAAGGGATGACACATGAAGGATAAAGGAGATAGTGAATACATTAATGGGGTAAACAATACATCATAAGTGAACAAGTGAAGCCCTAATGCAGACTCGTGTACGGCGAGTCAAATAAAAAAGAGAGAAAGATATACCTGAGCTTCTCTACCAGTGATATTATAGTCTCGGTGGACGTATTCATGTAATTGCGTGGCTCAATGTGGGCCGGTGTAGGGTAAGTTCTAAGAACTATAAACATACGACGGAGTGGGTGCAGTACAAGAAGAAATACGACCATGAGAATTCTGAGTCTATACTTCCTACTCTGTATATTACCAAGCTAAATCACAAAATGGCTCAAGAAGTCGCAGCAGCAAATCTGTATCTTCATTGGTCTACTGTAATGAGAATCAAGTTTTGTAGAAATATATGGCTCCCGCTCTATAACCACCTGCGCCCATGCTAGGAGAACCGCCGAATAATCCCATAAAGAAGAAAAGAAAAGAAAAGGGTATAATATCGTGATACAAATTTTCGTCACTCGGCCTTAGTTCTCGCAGCCGAGCGCGCGGTCCTGAATCAGGACCTCTAGAGGAAGTCCGTTGTCGCCAATAATGTCGACCTTGCCACTATAGGAACAAATCAATTAGCCTCATGATCAATTATCAATGAAATGCGCGCCTAGTTGTCCAGACTTACCCCTTGGTAACGCCGTTACCGTGGTCGCACTCGTCCATGATGGCTTGGATGGCGTTGGCCAGGTCAGTCTGGCCAATTTTTGTGCTCTCGAACGAGTAGGCGTTCTCGATGCAGGCAATGGCGCTGCCGACGGAGAAGGAAGCGGTATGTGCAGGATCGATGGTGAGCGGGAAGTTCAGAGGAGGAGTGAACTGGTTGCCGTGGATGTCGTTCTGCAGGTTTCGTCCATCTGAGAGGGAAAAGGTTGGGATGGGATCGACCTTGGGGTGGCACTCGACAGCCAAGCCCACGGCGACGAGGGAGAAGAGAGCAGCGTAGACTGAAGATCGCATCTTGAATTGTAGATTCTTGGCGTTTTGGAAATACACAAACTGGATGCTATGCTATGCTTCAGAGAGGCGTGTTGCAAGAAATGGAGGGGACGTGAGGGTATGGCTAGCGCTGATAAACTCAAAGGGATCAAGATCTTCACAAAGCAGGAACAGGAACCAAGTACTTTATATTCTACCCAAAGCTTTGGGGGGAACGCCCAACGATCATTTGTCAACTATAATCTGACTTGTTGTTTGGTCGTCATGCCCAAAGTGCGCCCAGCTATAATTAGGCGTGGTTTATCAAGCTTAAAAACCACCAAAAATAGGACGGGATGCAGCGACGCCGCACGTTTTTTCGGAGCCAGGCTAGCCGTTACGGTGCTGGCATTGAGCACAGCCATAAATCCACTTAGTCACCACAGGCTATTTCTAGCCACCGCAGCTAGATTCGACCAACGACGGAATCGACCAGTTGAAGCTCGTTGGTTGGAGCTGCTAGAGCTGCTAGACTGCTGCAAGACGCTGACGTGAGATCTTGGACGCTGTTGGTTGGTTATTTTGTCTGGTTTAGTGTACGAGTATCCCTATATAAAGGACATAGCCCGGACAGGTTCATGACTGGTGCTTCAACCCGACTCGGCCAGGTTCTGTAATTCCTCTGCTCTGAAATGAACTGTCAATGCTTGACTCAGCATGGCTTACTAACTCAACATTAAACGTGAGTTGCTGAGTTGCAACTTGAAAGCAAATGGTTGCTGGGATGAGTAATCTCGGGTACCCAAGTACTTCCCATGTATTCTCCGTCGGCGTGAATAGCCTGTAGCCTCGGCCTGAAGCCGCATCTGTCACATGAAGGGTACACGGAACCAACTGAAGGATTGAATCTTTATCTGGGGTAATTCTCGCTTACGGAGCGTAATTATTGGATGGCTTTCTTTTTTCTATAAAGCTATGGCTTGGTACAACCGCTAAAGCTTTAGAACTTGTGTAAAACTCAAACTCGACCCATATGTAAGCTCCAAGCTGTGCTTTGGCAACTATTGAAATGTCGAAACCTCGGATGTCAGCGATGAACGGAGATAATCCAAACTGCGACGTTGCGGCGGAGAGCCGAGGAAGTAACAGCGTTGGCAATGGTCTGACCCCAGCAATGAGACTTCAATATAAGTATCAAGCAGAATGCGACAAACTACACTGCAAACAACTCTTGTAAATCACTTTTTCTAATACCGAGTTGTTTCGTATTTATACGCGTTCGGGCGGCCTTCCTAATACGGATATCATTGGCACTAAGGTCAAGTGTTCTGAACCCCCAATTCTCGGTGTAGCTCTTCCAGACACCACCATAGACTCAACACATCCTCTCACCGAAGTTTCACCATCATGAAGGTCATCATCATTGGTGCTGGTCTGGGCGGTCTCACTGCTGCTTCCGCCTTCGCAAAGAGTGGCCATGAGGTTCAAGTCCTTGAGCGGAGCCCCAAGCTAAACCCCACAGGAGGAGGCATCAGCATCAGGCCAAGCGCAAGCAAGGTCATTCAGAGCTGGGGATTCCAGTCGACCCTGGAACAAATCTGCGACAGATCACCATCGGTCACATACCGCGAGCTAAACAGCGGAGAGATCCGGACCACCGTCGTGGATGCTCCCGAACATGCCGACTGGGGTTCTACGAGAAGGGCCTTTGTCAAGCTGCTTCAGTACCAAGCAGCTCAGGCCGGAGCACAGATCCGATTCGGCGCAAACGTGGTGAAAGTTTTTGATGATGAGACAAAGGCTACTGTGACGCTGGAAGGCGGGGAGGAGCTTGTGTGTGATATTCTCATAGCGGCAGACGGCATCAAGTCACACACTCGCAAGACCGTGCTATCGGATCTTGGGCCTCCGGAGAAATGGGATCCAATTGTCGACCAGACCACCTTTTACAGCTTCGACATGGCCGTCTCCGAGCTGACCGTCGACCCGAGATCGATGAAGCTGACGGAAAACTCAGACATCACTACTTGGAGAGGCGAGGGCGGCTTTGTCGTGACCCGATACAGCTCCAAGTTCGGCAGGATCGGCCTTCTCTTTGCCATCCAAGGAGAGACGGACCAGAAGAGCCTTTGGGACGAAAAGGGCGACATCGAGTTCGTGCGCCGGTTTTTCAAGGACGCGTGCAGCGACATGGTCAAGGCTCTGGAAATTGCAAAGTCTTGCGACCGCTGGCGAGTTGCCGAAGTGCCCGACCTGCCACGCTGGTCGAGCAAGGCCGGCAGGATTGTGCTGTTGGGCGACGCTGCTCACGCGATGCACCCCAACGCCGCGCAGGGGTATTCGACCATTATCGAAGACATTGGCGTGCTGCAGCTGCTCTTGTCCGCCGGCTCTACGGCCTCTGTGCCGCAGGTTGTGAATGCCTGGCAGGCTATTTGCAAGCCTAGGGCGGAGCGGGTGAAGGCGTTTTCGCGATGGAACACGAAGCATCTGTCGGGAAAGACGGAGCATGCCATTGGCGTTTCCCACGCGGATAGTGTGCTGGAGAAGGTTGTGCCGGATAAGAACGCTGACTTTAGCAGTCTGGAGTTTTGGAAGTGGAATGCGGATTATGATGCCATTGGCGAGGTGAGTCCATCTGTCTATCCATTGTTTGCTTATCGTTGGTCAAATGTGAAGCTAATGTGTTGTAAATCCAGGCAAAGAAATATCTTGCAAAGACCAGCACGCCGTCGAAGTTGTAGATGTCAGAAAGTGTACATAGATGTAATACGAAGCATGTTATTCTCCTTTTCGGTCCTGCAAGGGTTATCAAATGATATATTGATCTGATGATTAGCATGAAGTTGGTTGCGCCCAAAGTCTGTAGCTAATGTCGAACCCCGTCGTGTACCAGGGCTGTGCTTGTCAGAGGGTGTTGGTATGTAACCTCTTACTCATCCAAACCATACCCAATTTAATTGCTATCATTCATTCGGTTTTGAAGAGTAGTACCCAGATAAGATCAAATACTTAATGCCAAAGAATATTGAAGTAGGAGTTTGGAACTGAATCACTATCGAGGACATGCCGTGGGAATATTGAAGGATCATGGATGTGTGGCGCTGCCATCTTAGCGTCAACGGCCGTGTGTGGCGCATGCACCAGCCAATCCTTTTGCGTCTGTTAGCCCGAGTTTTATCGCGACTCGATTCGACTTGATCCTTGTCATTATCAAGACCTCACGCGCCTTACAATGTGCGGCATCCATGCCGCCATATCAGCGGATGCAGGTCGTCACCAGTTGGCCCCAGGCCTCGAACGAAGGCTTCGGAACCGCGGGCCGGACCATCTTGGAGCCGTAGAGGTTCAGCTCTGTTCAGGCGAGAGCTCGCTTCACTTGACATTGACCTCGACGGTTCTGTCGCTACGCGGAGATCATCTTGCAAAGCAGCCCCTAGAGGACGCGGAATCCGGATCTGTACTTTGCTGGAACGGTGAAGCCTGGAAACTTGGTGGAAAGCCTGTTGAGGGCAACGATGGCGAGGCTGTCTTGGCCCTGCTGACGGCCGCCAGTCGTGACCCCGGTAGTGAGGATAGTGTCCTCGACGCCCTGCGATCTATCGAGGGACCCTTTGCCTTCATCTTCCTGGATAAGAGAGCAAAGAAGCTGTACTACGGGCGTGACCGACTTGGACGTCGTTCACTACTGCTGAAAAGGGGAGACGAGTTTCTGCTCTCCAGCATAGCGGAAGCCCCTGCCGTGGGATGGGCCGAGGTTGAAGCAGATGGCTGTTATACTATTCAGCTGGATGGCGAAAACCCTCCAACGGAGCTGATGCCTATCCGCCATGATTGGGACCAGAACAAAGAATTGGTAAGTCTGCTTAGAAGCGCTTTTGCAGGCCACTAGGAGTAAAATCATGCCAACCACAATTCGTGCTACTCATGTCTTCAGGTATCAAGTATTGGCATTTTCAACGCCTCTATTCCTACTACCCCGACGACTCCCTTAACCAGTCAGTCTCTCTCAGTAAAGCAGCTGCGGGATCATCTGATGGAGTCACTCCAACTTAGAGTTCTAAACGTTCCAAGACCTCCAATAGCGGAAACGTCAGACGCGCGAGTTGGCGTGCTATTCTCAGGAGGGCTAGATTGCACGGTCCTGGCCCGACTTTCCAGTGACATAATTCCTCCAGGACAAGCTATTGATCTGATCAACGTCGCATTTGAGAATCCTAGGATTGCTTCGCAAAATAAAAACCTGTCTACCGCTGAGTTATACGAGCTCTGCCCTGATAGGATGACTGGGAGAAAGTCATTTGCGGAGCTGCTAGCTGTCTGTCCAGACAGACAGTGGCGATTCGTTACTGTAAGGACCAGTGAGCTCAACGGTATATCTCGCATATTGACACATTTCTAGGTAAATGTTCCATATGAAGAAACAAGCGCTCATCGAGCAGAGCTGATAGACCTCATATACCCCCATAACACTGAAATGGATCTTTCGATTGCTTGCGCCTTGTACTTTGCTTCAAGAGGACAGGGGTTGGGACAGCTGAGCTCGGAGTTAGAGGCGGCTGAACCATATAGTACGACAGCCCGGGTATTGCTGTCGGGGCTTGGTGCGGACGAGTTATTTGGCGGATATGTCCGGCACGCCACCGCTTTTACACGAAGCGGATATTCAGGTCTACTGGACGAGCTGAAACTGGACGTTGGCCGGCTAGGCAAGAGAAACTTGGGGCGAGACGACAGGGTCCTGGCTCATTGGAGCAGAGAGGTGAGGTTTCCGTACCTGGACGAGAGCCTCGTCAAGTGGGCGATTGAGCTGCCTGCGTGGGAGAAGTGTGACTTTGACAACCCGGGAACCGGGAGTGATTTGGAACCCGAAAAGAGGGTTCTGCGCCTCCTTGCTGACAGCCTGGGTATGCGTTCTGTAGCAGCAGAGAAGAAACGAGCGGTAAGTGCCGGGCTCAATCAAGTACTGAAGCCTGTAGACTGTGACTAATCATCTGTTTTTTTATAGATACAATTTGGAGCGCGAACTGCCAAGATGGAAAGCGGCAAGGTCAAGGGTACTACTCTGCTTCTTCCTTGAGGTATATGAGATTGTGTTTACGCATACGAAGTCCCTGTACCAACACAAGGAGATGCATAGATATATGCACAGCGTATGGGACAGAAAGGGAAATTCTCGGCGGTGATGATGAAAACAGATACTTCCGAGCTACAACGGCCACAGGCGGAGTCAACGGAACAGTTGTGCGTTTGCTGCTTGCAGCTAACCCCTTTGTCTGGATGCCTGTCTATTCAAAAGAGCCGGTAGCAGTGACGTTGTTAAAGGCAAGTCTGAGCCGAGATGTGTCACCCTTTTTCTTCTGTCTAGTTCTTACCCTAGATTTTACTAAGCTTGGCGTAAATATAGAAGATTGGGTGGAAAGAAACCATTTGTTAGAAATGTAGCTGTGAATGCGTATACGATTCCCTCTTCTAGTTCTAATAGTCATGTTTGAATCTTAGTGATAAAGTTTCATCTGATATGCTTTATCTCGTGCATCTTATGTCCCGATTGATAATGCTTAGCACATTTTCTATCTAACCACACTCTCTCTTACTTCTGCGAACCCCAAGTCTCTCTTACTCCTTCTCTTCAAATCCCCACATTAGACCCAAGTCATCAACTTGACGTGACTCGACATGGGTCTATCCCCCTAATCGGATGTGCGGGAGAGCGAACTCGGTGATAGCACGTTGAACAAGGATCGTTAAAAACGACCCAGGATCGTACCGGAGAAGCGGAATACGAAGCGAAGGGGGGAGCGTCGATCAAAATCTTGGTTAGCGATGTAATGGAATGGTAGAGCACCTGATTCTGGGATGTCTACAGAAGTCCTTTGTAATTGGCCTCGTACAGCACCTTGAGTATGTATGTTGATAGACATATTCTGAAGCATTGACACGCTGATCGCATGCAGTAATACATACATGAGTGGAGCTGTAATACTATATGTATGGATTGTGCACGTCATTGACCAAAATTTCTGGTAATGTAGAAATGATCTGCACTTCGGCTCATCGGGGCTGGAAGTTTCATCTTTTGTCGGTCATGATATCGCTCGGGGAGTCTGTGCGAGAAAAAAAGTCAACTGATCATCACGCTCGTGAACATTGCCGTCTTGGTGTGGGATATTCATGAGCTGTCATTTCTGGCTCGGGATATACCGCCATTACTCGCGTGCAAAGGGAAATTAGCAAAAGAACGAGAATGAAGTAAAAAAACGCGCGTCTCGTCGTGCATCGTATTTGATGGAATACTATTTGATAAGAATACGCTATTTCGGGGCTGTAAAGACTTCCATGGAACTCCGTAGACACAACTCTGTGCTTGAATCCCGGAGTAGAAGTCCGGGGCTTTATTTTGACACTTCTATTTTTCCGACCCCTTGTGCATGGCTCCAAAAATTCAAGCGAGGGGGACACGGCAGAACCCTGGCACCTGGCTAGTGGACAAGGGAGAGAAAAGAGCTTTGTTCCTTTTTTTATCGTCTTATTCTTGTTCTTGTTCTTTTCTTTTTCTTGCTGGGATATCGTTGAGCCTCTTGGGTTGGCCTATTTCGATGTAAATCAATATCAGGCTTGAATAGGTGGACAATGTGTCAGATGAGACGGAGTACGATTTTGTAGTTACCATGGCCTAGCCACGAGTCCGGCAATATGCATGTCTCTGGTAGTCTGGTCGTTTTTAAATGCCCAACTGAGACATGATAGCGCATCAACTTCTATGTAGCACCCAACATTTAGTTGAATGCAGTGTCTGAACCGACAACCGAGACAATATGGTAGACTAACAACACTAGCATTCAACCTAACTCGTCCTTCTCACGTAGCTTCATAATAGCACATGTACTACCACAGATGCCAAGCGGACGAGCATCTAAGTCTGTCACATCTCAGTGTTGAGCGAGATTGCTGCTCGAAAGGATAAAGAATCCGGTGGATACGCCCGGCAGGAGGGGAGAGGGGGCTTATACACAAAGCCGCGTGTCAAGCAATTTCGCCCGTTGGTTTGAGCTGCCACTGTAGGTTTGTATGACAAAGACGTCAAATTGCCATCGGCATATACCCTGATCATCATCATCATACCTTGACCAGGAAGGCAAGTATAGTAACAGACCACGTACATATTATTCGCACTTCAACTTCCTTATGAATGGTGATTACTCAACAACAGAAAATCTGATGCAGTATAAAACATCAATTCAATATAAGAGGTATATCAAGACAACAGATAATCAACAGTTTACCCAGACGATTCTATTCGAATACTCCCCCCAAAGCACAAACCAACTACATGCCATCTCCGCACTATCGGTAAAGGATCATGGAACCTGTACTTGCCACTCGGACTCGGCATATCCCCAACTCATGGCGGTCTAACATGCTCCCCCTGTCGCCGGCACTCCGGCCCCAAGCCCTCCAAGCCTTCCAACTACCGTCCTAGCAGCAACTTTATCCAGAGCCACTACCAAGCGATCGCACAAGCGAAAGAAGCAAACCTCCTCTCTTCTCTAGGATGACATTGTCTAGTTCTGTCTTCGCCTCATTAGGGGGGTAAGGCAACAAGGGGGTCCAACGCCAGCTCGGAAGAGCCATGGTATTGTACAGTGAATAGGAAAGAAAAGGAGCATCGCCATGACATTCTCTTGCGTATATAAAGACTGTTGATCATCTTCCATTCCCGTTCTTCTTCTCATCCCCATCCACAACTCTCTCTTAGATCCTACAAAAGCTCTTCAGCTTCAGTCATTCCTTTCGACTCCCCCCTAATCACACCCAAGTCAGTCCTTTCCGCTTAATATAGCACATACAACATAAATTCATTCACAATGCATTTCCTCGCCACCGTCGCCTCTCTGGCCTCCATCGCCATGGCCGCCTCCGCCACCGGCCCAGCCTGCTCGGCAACCACCTCCAACGTCCAGCTGGCCAACAAGATCGTCGCCGAGGCCGCCACCGACATCGACGCCGCCCTCAGCCTCGCCGCCGGCTTCAAGTGCCCTGCCCCATGGCCTACAGCCCCTGGACAAAGGCCTGCTCGTGCCTGCCCGGCCAGAGCTACGACGGCAAGGCCTGCTCCGGCACCGCCCTCGTC
>PNRQ01000395.1:0-17650 GCA_003439915.1 Trichoderma atrobrunneum | reverse complement strand
CTGGCCTACCGCCAGCCTCTGCTCCTTCCAGCGGCCTTGGCTGCTCAGGCGCTGACTGTCTTCCCCCTCTGGGCAGCGGTGCTGTGCGCACCGGCATGAGCACTCTTGCTCTTGTTGGTGCTATGGCTGTTATGCTGTTGTAAATGGAATCCAACTGATTCTAAGGGGCAAGGAGAGGAGAGGAAATAAGAGAAGAGAGAGAAGAAACGAGAAGAGGAGGCATATGTGGAGAGATGGAGAGGATATGTAATTAAAGATGCAAGTCAGATTAATTGAGGCGTTATGTTGGATATTCATGTGCCACCATATTGAATATGGGAGGACGTATATACACTTATAGAGTTGGATCCCAAAGGTCTAGTCATACTGGTAGTCACATTCTACAAATTTCCTTTATCTTTTTTCTTTTCAAAACAAAATAGGCATATAGCCTTTTAGATCCTTTATTCATCGTACTATCTAATCCGTCGTCTGTGTGAACTCCATCCGCAGCAAAACTCCTTTACCCCTTTTCTCAAAACAAAGCAGGCATATAGCCTCTAAATCCTTCATTCATTGTCCTGTGTCACCGGTTGTCTGTGTGAACTCCGTCAGCAGCAAAACAAGGTAGCCCTTCGCTAACTGATGCCTATTGCAACTCCAAAGGAAGCGACTCTACCTTCATGTCCACCTTGGTCGTATCATTCGGAGAATAGAATGCAGTCAGCATCCTGACTTCCTTGACACTCCGGTCACCGCACACAGCCTTGGCTAGTTCCACAAGCTTAGGCCAGTGGCCTTTGGGAACTTCCGACTCCTTGAGGCGGTCGCTGAGGACGTAATCCGCGCGGATCCAGTACTGGACCAGACCTGGAGCTCCGTCGCGAGCTTCATGGACTTGGATGCGGCAGTATTGCGTGATCTTGAGGTTCTTGAGCTGATGGGAGTTTGAGGGGAGGTGTCCGAGTCGGCACGGGGTCTGGGCTGAGGAAGTTGGGGAGGGCTTGGAGGGGGGTGAGGGAAGAGGTCGGAGGAGGGGGTTGTGGATGACTTTGAAGGGCTTTTGGGGGAGAGGTTTGGCTGAGGGGGGTTTTTGGGATGACATTTTGGTGGATGGGGGTGGATGGGATGTGGTTTTGGTTCTGGTTCTGGTGCTGTGGTTTGGGTGTTGGTGAAGGAGTTGTGATTATGGTAGTGATTGCGGTGGTGGTTGTGAAGAGATCGGAGATGATATGAAGGGAGCATCGTGATGTTTAAATAGGAAACATAATGGCTTGGAAAAGGTAAATATTTGGTATGGACTGAACTATCACGACGTTGTATAAGATGCGTATCCGGTGAATAGAGAAGCAGAACAGTTGAACTTACCTAGGTAAAATTTCTGAACTAGAACACGATCAAAGGATTTCGAGCTAATTCACTCAGCACAAGTATAAACACCAAAAAGAAAGCGATGGACAGTTCAAAGGGTATCAAATATGTTTATTCATCTCGTCGGCGATCTATAATTCAACAAAGGCGCGTGCGAATCCATTCAGCCCACTTGCACAGATCCTCGAGCCGTTCAAGCACCTTTCCGAGATCCTGTCTAGTGAGCACCTTGCTCTTTCCAGTTGCCGCCTGCTGTTCAATAATGTTCTCGTTAACAATTTCCACCACACCGCCTTCTAGAATGCGAAGCGTAATGTCAATGGTAGAGTCCTTAACGGGGAAGACGACCTGAAGATATGGTGATGGATGAACCCATAATATGACATCGATGTTCATATCTTGGCCGGTTCCCTTCTCGCCGTTGATGGTTTTTGGCTCTGCTTCCTGCTTGACCTTTTGTTCTTCTTCTCTATCGTTTTGTTCTTCATCATCGCTCGACGCCATGAACGCTGCCAGTTCATCCTTGACTGTCTTGGTAGTAGCAGGAGCCAATGATGCTTTGACAGGCTTGGGCGAGCTCTCCTTTGTTTCCGACCCGAAGCTATTGTTCAGCAATATGGAAAGGAAAGCGAATTGTCGAAGGAGAGGAAGCATGTCAATGAGTTGGCGGGGATGTGAAAACGACATTTCTGTGACTTCCTGAGAATAGATTGGCTTGTAGATGAAGAGTGTGTTATGGTGACTTCTGGTGAATGACTTGCCCTGCCGGTCAAAAACACGAACATCGCGAAGGCGTGTGATCGTCCTAGATTCACTGGGGTCTTGCTTGTTCCCTGCTGATATGGGGAAGAACAAGTCATCGAATGTTGGCGGAGGTAGAGGGCGCTGGCCAAAGTCGGCTGAAGGACTTGGGTTTGGGGGTGTGGCGTTCACATAAGAGTAGAGTCTGATGCAGTCAGTCTGCGGAAGGATGACAGGCGGATCAAACGTAACCGTGAATGTGACTTGGGGCAGCGTTGGGAGATGCATCGACAGTTCATCCATGCCGGAGTTCTTGTTCTCATCTGATGAAGGGAGTGAGATGTTCTCTGGTTCTTGCCAATCAAGGATGGGGAGATTGTGAGGCTGTAGTGCTTGATTTTGTTGCTCGTTCTCCGGCTTTACCACATCCTTGGAAATCCAGTCCTCGGATACTCTGACTGGTGACAGGCCGAGTGATTCAATAGGCGCGCAATCAAGTAGAAGCGACCAAACCTTTTCGTTCTCAGAAAAGGCCAACACCTTGTCGTCTGAAGAGGGTACAAATCGCAACTCTTTCCAGTACTGCAAAGCGAGGCCGACTTTATTTCGTGCATGCATAACGGGATAGCCGTGTCTGGTACACAGGGCAGCCAGAGAGAGGTACTGATCTGACTTGCCTGCCATCTCCGTCTCTTTCCGCAAATTCGCAATGTCCCAGTGGTGCAATCTTTCTAAGCTGGTAAAGATGCCTGCCAAAGCCTCGTAGCAGTCAAGGCCGGGGATGATGCTGAGCTTGTCCAGGTTGGCAATGTGGCCAAAGTTGTACGCGAATTTATCCAGAGTCTTTGTCAAGGGACTCTGGTTTGGACCAAGCTTCAAGTCTGCCAACAGGATTTGACTGGCCGCCTCCATATGCGTAGAAACTGAGGCTGCCGAGCCATGGTAGGTTAACGATACATTCTGCACAATGTTGTTGTCTAGCACTATGTCGACCGCAATGGCAGAACCTGCAATTGCCAGTGTTTTCGTCTTGCGTCCGTCTGCGGCGGTATGTTCCTCGGATAGAAGCTCGAGGCCAAGGCGCTGAGCAAGCCGTTCCAGGCCTGCTTCGCTGACGAACCCTTTCTTTTGCTGCGATGGCATGTCAGCTTAGAGGGTTAGGGTGCAGGAAGTAAGGGCAGACAAACATTCAAGAGCTTAAGGATATTATCCAATCTCTTTAACTTATCGTCTTCAGTAGCAAATGCGACTCCCAGCGTGTCCAGCCCGCCGACGCCGACATTATCAAGGCCAATATCAAAACTTCCGCCAATGCCCAGTGCCCCCATGGCGGCAGCGGTCGAGGGACTGTCAAAGTTCAACGCGCCCATGCCCGATTGACCCATCAACGTAGATGTCGCCGGTGACTTCTTGACCTGTTGCGGCGATGATCGCTGTCCGCGAGGCGAAAATGCAGCCTGGGCGGGATTGGAGAAGGGCGTCGAGATCGGCGGCGTTGCACCGGCAATTTGTGATGGCGTCGGGCCTTGATGTGATGGTGTGCGGCCCTGCTGCGAGGGCGCATGCCTCATAGGGGTTGGAGTTGCCATGATGTATCACGATATTCGATTTGCGTGGGACGAGGTCGTGGAAATCGGGATCGGAGAGGGCAAGAGATGGTCGTCGAGGCGATGGATGAGGAGTGGAAAAGGCGAGAGCGCCAGCTGATTGTCCGTCAGGGTGTTGAAGGCATCGGTTAAGAACCCATCAGAGGGCACAAAAGAGGCTATAGCTGGTAGCTAAGCAAATATCACAAGTATTAGAGCAAAACTGTATGGATACAAAGCTGTGATGTCCAGATCTTGGAGGTTGACGGAGCTGACCTGATGGAGCTTCTGCTCTGTTTCGCCAGCCTTGTGTCGGTGCCGACAGCTAGCGGCATAGCCCACTAAAGAAGGTACTCCGTTTAGTGCGCTATTCCGGTGGATGTGCAAGTACCAGCGATCGAGCTAGCCTTTTACAACTGGCGAGGCTGCATCTCCAATGTTCAATTCTCTTTTCTTCCCTGTCGTCGGCTTTTCTGAAAGCTCCCATATCGCATTCTCATGGCGACTGTAGGGAATGCGGCACGGCAGATACGAGATCGGGCACTTCGTGAGAGATCGATCCGCGTGCTCGTATCGCCAACGCCAATCTCCTTCGCCGAGCGTCGTTCAGTTCTGCAGGTGCTGGAGCAATATGGCCCTGTCGAGTTCTTCAAGATGACTCCCGTAGGTCCCAATCCACTGAATAGCGTATATATATGATGCGGTAAATGAGAAAACTATCTAACCACACAATCGATTGGATGATTTAAAGGGCTATTACGCCAACTTTGTTTCTATAACGAGAGAGCCCACGACCGCCGAAAGATTGATAGCTAGCAGCCCTCTAACATACAAGATCACGGAGCCTGTCCGCAGCGCGGTCGAAGACATTTACGTTGCAGATCTAAACGAACCAGAGAGCTTTAGCACCATGCAGCCGACAATAACTGGGCAACAGACGAGCGGCACGAACTCATGGTCTGACGGCGCGGGACAGGGACAGGATCAGGGACGCGAAGCGGAACTAAAGCAAGGGGAGCGAGAGTTCAAACTGGAAATCTTCCCTGCGCCCGAGTACAATCATAGATTTGCCATGGCCGGTTCACCGCTGCACGGCATCTGGAACGATGGTTACGAACAGGACCAATCCTTCATTGCGACGACGCTAAGGCAATCGCTGCCCAAGAGCATCGCTAGCGAGGGGCTTGTGCACTGGATGGTGAGCGGCATGAAGACACGAGGAGGGCGCCGAATGAAGAGGCTGCAGATCAAGGAATGGCTTCCCAGCTACATGAAGAAGGGCTCGACTGAGTAAGACTGAGTAAGTCAACGAGACCATCCCGCGCTATTACTAGATGCACGGAGAGCTGCGACAGGTGCTACGACAATGAGGAGGACGATGCTGGCCCTTGTCCCGCAATGAATGCGACATGACTGAGACCAGACGGCCTGAATTTTACCGGCGACAATGGATGCAAGGCGGTATTGCAAATTGCAAGAGGCTGGTGGTCGCACAAGATGTCACTGCATTCAAGAAGTCGTTGTCTCAAAGGACGCCAATTAATTTCCAAAGCCAAGGCAGGGAAACAAACAAACACCAACCAAGCGCGATTGGGCAATTGAGGGTTCCCAAAAATGGAACAAAAGCCGCTGGAAAACCAACATTGAAGACAGTTTTGAGGGATGAACCATAACCTAATTCAGAAGTTGATGATGATGGATCTGCGCACGCTTTGCAACTTTCCTTGTTCTGGCTCCGGCCCGGCACAGCAATACAAGAGCGCGGCTGGTGCTACAGCTACTGTACTTCATCATCATGTGCGCATAAACATGTGTAATCTAGAACGTACGAGAGCCGCCTTCATCGCCGATGATGTGGCCTTGGTGGCCATGCATGGGGGGCTAATTGGACTGGGATGTGCGAGGTCAAGACGAAAAATTTCACCTTACGTCACCCAAACGGCCA
This sequence comes from Trichoderma atrobrunneum, assembly GCA_003439915.1. Taxonomy (NCBI): domain Eukaryota; kingdom Fungi; phylum Ascomycota; class Sordariomycetes; order Hypocreales; family Hypocreaceae; genus Trichoderma; species Trichoderma atrobrunneum. The sequence goes on along the minus strand of PNRQ01000395.1, from coordinate 12,028 downwards.
TCCAACACTGCTAGGCACAGCCCATCACGCCGTCGCGAGTGGTCAGGGCAGTGGCGCATCGTCTCCAGATGGCTTGTTTGGCCCGTCTTGTTGTGTCTCACCTCATTCGTCACACGATAGGGATAGGGAGAGCGATGCCGGACGAGGGGATTCACACGTCTGGACTCAGAGGACAGTGAGCAAAAGACAAAGGAGAGTCGAAGCGTGTCCCTGCTTGCTTGATTCCTGTTCATCCTGGGCCTGGGCTGCGATGACACTTGGACAGCGACCACAGCAGGGGATTCTACGCGTAGACCGCCACACCTCACCCCTGTCCTACGCTCGAATCGGGCTTGGCTTTGGGAATCAAGACCCATATTGTGGCTCCAAGCAGGGCAGCGATCTGATAGCGCAGCCACTCTCGCTACGTCACCCGCAGCTCTTGTGAACTGCAAGGCTCAGCCGTGATCCGAGTGGGCTAGCAGGTGGGAAATACTTGGACGGGCCGGGACATGATGTCTGGAAAATTTCCTCGAGACAAGGATTGTATGTGTATGCTCTACCGCGGTGCCATGGTTGGTCCGAGACACTTTGCCGGGCGGAGCAGCGCCATGTCGGAAAGGAGCGCCTTCACTTCAAGGATCGCGATTCCATCTATGGAGAATAGGTAGGGGCTTCGGTGTTGTGCGAGTGGCCTACGGAGTACTCAAATACGTGTATAGACATTGCCATTGCGTGTTGCTGTACTGTACGAGTACATACAGAGCGAGCACAAAGGCCAGACCAGAACAAAGAGACATGTATGACTGGTACACGCTAGCAAGGGGATTCGATTCGCGTTGCTTCTCATTGAACAAGAGCCGGCACCAACATGTGCTAGACGGGGGTGGATCCGTCTAAGCATCGTATCTAGACAAGGCCAAGCCATGTCCATCGCGTGGACAAAGACCAAAAGCCGGCAGAAGCACGCTTGGCAGCTCTCCCAAGTCTAATTCGTTCGTCTTCATGACGTCGCCGTTCTGTGGCACCCAACTGCTGTCGGCGGCCGCTCACCCTCGTGAGACAACAGCAGCCGTGCGTTGGCTTATATGCTGACACTTCTCCCTCCCTTTTCCCCCTTGCTTTGGTCATTACTATTTGTTTCCATCCAATACCTCTCTCTTTTTCTTTCGTCTTTGTTCAACTCGTCTTTGTTCAACCCGACTCACCCCCCGTCGTCGTAACTTATAATACCCAACAGTTACCACCTACTGCCTAGTGCCTCTCAATATCTAAGCACATCAACAAGTGCAGTCTTTCATCATGGGTGTCGGCACATTCTTTCACTACTTCGGCACAGTGCTGCTGCTTGCTGCCACGGCTCTCCTTATTGTCGTGTCGGTCACCGCGCCTGTGGTCAACGACCTCTCTATTCTGAAGGTCGACGTCAGTGGTAGCAGCACTATAGACAGAATAACATTTGGTACATTTGGATACTGCATCATCAGAGAGTATGTGCCCTTTCTATTCCCGTCGTTTTATATCACCTTACAAGAATATGGAACTAACATGTAATATCAGCGGACCTGATGACTGCACCAAGGCTCACGTTGGCTACGATGCCACCGCCGCTCTCGCAGGAGTCCAAGGCCTTACCTTCTCCAATGGCGACCGCGATTCCGCCAGGGTCCTCACCCGAGTTCTGATTCTGCACCCCATTGCTGCTGGCCTCACCTTCTTGGCCTTCTTGCTCTGCCTCGGCACCAGCTTCCTCGGCTCCTTTGTCGCCTCTCTCTTCTCCTTCCTGGCCTTTATCGTGACAGTCGTCGCCATGGCATGTGACTTTGCCGGCTTCTCGATCATCAAGCACGCCGTCAACACCAGGGGCCCCAACAACCTCCATGCTCGCTGGGGTCCTACCGTCTGGTGCATTCTTGTCGCCGCCGCCTTGAACCTTATCGCGACTGTCTTGGTCTTTATCACCTGCTGTGCCGGCCGTAGAAAGAAGAGCCACACCCACCGCGGCAAGGCTGACTACTAAGAAGGAACGCCGTTTCCCTCTTAATACGACTGCAACAACAACGAAAAAAGAAACGAAATCCCTATTTGGGGTCTATTCAGCAATCCTTATGGTAGCGATTTCATACTTGTCATAAAGAAGAAAGAACACAAAGAGAAAAGAATGAAGATATGAATGTGGATGGGGAAGAACATACAGTAATGAATGCTTTTGGTACTTGTTTTTGCGTGCGAAAGGGGGAGGATTTTGATCATGATACCACGACAGGGGCACGTTAGTGTGGGGGTTTGGCTGTGCTGGGACCTGAATGATTGTCTAATTTTATATACCTAGTGCTTAATATTCTAACGTCCAATCCTTTTTATGATGAATTTAAATATTGATGGATTAAGTCTCCAACACATTTATATATCAACGCAACGTTTGATCTGATTATGAATCATCCTTCGTAGGTCCAATGTGTATGGTAAGAGCAGGCATGCCCTTTTGAAACGCAGTTGCGACACGGTTTGGTGCCGTTGCCGTTGCACTCGATCTTTAAAATATCACAGATGCTGCAGGTTCTCAATGGGAGGCCATTTGGACCAAAAGAAGGCAGCTTTAATGGAGAAGAAGCCTGGAGAGGACTAGTATAAGGAAGTTTAGTAGTAGTTGAATCGATATAAGGAGCCTGACGATAAGGGTGTGGTGTCTTGTTTGCGGAAGTGAAATCTGGCGGAGTAGACTGAAGGCCTGCAGCCTTTACAGGCAGCGTTGGAGGTGTAGGGGGAGGTGGAGTTGGAGGACGAGGACCTCCAACTTTGAGACGGGGGGAATTGGAAGTGGAAGGCTGTTGTCTTGAGTTGCGGATAGAGATGGGCCTATTGGGGCTGGGGTAGAAGGGTAGCTGTTTTTTGCCTCTGCTGTTCTGCTGCTTGCAGCGTGCCCCTAATTGATTGCAACTGGCTCACTGGGCGGCCTGCGGGATCGGTGGAAATAGTTTTCGATAGTCCCCGGGAGTGGGAGTACCATGGAAGTGAGTTAGCTCCGTTTGCCGGGGCTTGAAGATACTCGCCGGGGCCTACGACATTTCTTGGGTGGTATAGTTGCAGGCCCTAGTTCTCCCCTAAGCTTGGAGAAGCGTCTCGAGAAATGTTCGACGGGGGCGAGTTCTGGATGGTGTCGAGGTGCTGGCTATTCGCGGCACTGATGCGCTGGATGAAGATGTCGCTAGATGCAGCCGTCACCAGACTCGGCGGTGGCGATGGCGATGGAGACAGTTCCAGCTTTGCTTCAGCAAGCTGCTGCATGCGCTTGATCGCCCTTTTTCGATCCAGTGGTCGGGGCTTGCAATCGGCACACGAGTGAGAGAAACCACCTCCAATGGCCTCACTCTGATTGTCTGGATAGAAGCATTTTACGTGCTGCCATGTGTTGCATGTGTCACATTCTAACAAAAACCCAATGCTTTCAGAGGAGTTGCATATACACTTGGTCCTATAGGAGTCTTCTTCAAGCGCCTCGCTCTTGTCGGGGACGTCGTCAGGGCTGGACGAGCTGACGGGCGTGGGACGTTTCCTAATCGAGTTTCGTTTCAGTTGTTGACCAGGACTGGTGTGTTGCTCGGCTATATGATTCTTCAGTAACCTTGCCGAAGCGAACACCGGATATTGACAGCCTTGAACGCGGCAAATGTGCTTGGAATGTTCTGCCTCATGGCGGGTGAGGCTGTCAGTATTATTGAAGCCCAAGGTGGCATAGGGACATGACCAGACTCGACACGTAAACGCTGAAGTTCGAAAGTTTTGTTTGAATTGTTCAAGCTGTTGAAAGGAGATACCGGGATAATTGGAATAGTTGAGTAGCTTTTGAATCATTGTTTGATACTTCTTTTTAAAGTAATGACATCGCTTGGCGTATCATCATGCTGTATACATGTAGTGTCATCTATACACACATTATATCGTCAATCATGAACTTGAAGAAATGACGTGGAATGGGAAGTTCTACCATGGATTGACACCACTTCTAATATCTCTTTGTTTTGTTCCAGGAGCACCACCTTGATCATTTCATACACGCGGTAATCTTTCTTTCGTATCAGAGCAAGTCGTGGGTCTGATAGGCCGCAATCTGCGGCTTCGCAGTCGGTTTCTGCAGCTATGAAGTTTTCCGCCAGGTGACAAGATAACGCAAAGAAATCAGACTCGAAAAACTGATCTTGATCAAACTCGAAAAATGCTAAGAGGTAGTCGGCCCAAAACCGGGTGGCGTACATGTGAAAGCCGTGAAGTCCACGGAGAACTCTCAATTCTCTTTCGGGGTCTGGGTATAAAGGAGCAAAGATTTGCTGACCAGATAATAGGCAGCGAACGGTAGCCAGCCCATGGCGCTTTTGTGACTCGTTCTCCGTGACTAATAGTGCTGTATCGGAGCTCTGGAGAAAGCTTTCGTCCGTTAGCCATATATTTCCTAATTTGGTTGTGGATGAACATACTCTCTTACTGATACATGGACAAACGAATAAGAAGAGTCGGCCTGCTTCTGGACGAGAGGTTCGCACCTATCCAGAATATACGCTGGTACTAGATCATCAACTTGTTCTTGTATGCAGTCAAATGCCAAAGCAGATAGAAGCTCTGCTAAACGGAGCGGCCGTTTTGCAAATGCGATCCAGCTCAGGACGGCGCTGATTCGCTGAGAAGATCTTTCATCGAAATTGGCCATAATTTGTGATAACATCCGACCATAGCTATATAAGTCTTGTGTCAGGCAAAATGTTTATAAAAGGGAACAACTGCTGGACGTAGTGTACTTTGTTCACTCACAATTCGCCAAGTTCCCGTGGAAGGCTGATCGCTGCCTTCAAAATCTCATCGCGGTGGTAGAAAAGATTCTTATTTATGTACTCCATGACGAGTTTTGCCCAGAGAAACATGCCTGGCGCCAAAGAGTATTAGCTTAAGCAAGGGGAAGTTCTGGTAGATGAGGACTTGCCATCTGCTTTCTGCGTGATTTGAGACGCCAGCGCCGTCACGTCGTCATCTGTGATACCTAACTGAGAGAGACTTGGCCGAATATCGTTTATCCTCTGCAAGGTATAATCTTGGATGGCCTTGTTTAGATGATCTTTCTCGCAAGATAATGATACCTGGTGTTTCTTCTTAACGAATTTCACTACCTCAGGCCTCATTTGAGTGCATAATAGCACTTTAAGAAGAGTGGCGGTAGAAGATGAAGCAGAAGCAACTAGCTTGTCAAGTGTTTTTACAACACTCGCTAATGTATTGTCATCGCATTCATCTAACCCATCGATAATTATGTGAAGGGTCTTTGGCTTTTCTGCTAAGGCGCCCATGGCTTCGACCAAGAGGCGTAGAAGTTGTTCGACAACCGTGTTGCTAGGGGCTTTCTTCTTCAGGATTAGCCAGTCATACGAAAGCGTTATGAGTTCGGGATCCAAACGGATAATTTGAGTCATCAAGGACCGCATGATGTGGTTGTAGTCTGTTGACTCGGGATACAGGTATGTGCAGAAATGAGCTGCTACCAAGGAGTTCTCTGAAGCACGGAGAAAAGTCGCGATTTGAGCTGCCAAGACACTTTTGCCGCTCCCGACGACACCATGAAGCACAACAAATTGGGTATCGCGTTCGCATCTCGCCCACGATCGAATCTTTTGCTGCTGGAGTATCCAACTGCAAGATCCCGGATTTCGCCTTGCTTCAGAATCGAGATTGTCGAATACTTTGATCTGGTGAGTTTCGTCAACTTTCAAGACACTCGAGACAGCTCGAAACTCGGTACTTGTACGCTCCTCCTCCTCCTTCTTGAGTTTGGCTATTTCTTGTTGTCTCCAGTCTTCTAGCTTCTCTCTCATCTCTTTTGCCTCCGATAAGTTAGCAGCATTGACTGTTTTATCAACGAGATCCTCATGTGCTTTTAGATCAGCAAATATTGTGTCGAACCGCCGTTGGAAGCGTCCCCAAGAAGTAGCAAAGAGGCGCTGCCATGCTAAACATCACTGAATGTTAGCTGAGATCTATATTACACTGGATATGCAACTGAGCCTAACCATTTCGCCGGACAAACTTGTAAGCTTCTCCGTGAAATTTAAGAATATCCGAATAATACACTGCCAAAGTGTTTTGGACTTCTATGTTGTTTGAATAAGCGCGATCAAAGAGGTCAAATCGAGCCAACGGCTCAGCTAGCCTGCTATAAACCTTGATGATCTGCTCAAAGGCTTCGATGTAATCGGCGGATATCTAAATGCGACATTCGATTCATCAGTGCCTGCGCGATCACTCACGTCCCATCACCCTGTATACCTTTAACACAAGCTTAATGGGCGCCCACAACCAAGGCAAATACGGCGTTCCATTGCATAAAACTTCAATCGCTTGTGAATAGTGGCCCAAGCCGGTGAATAAAGGTGCTAATCTTCGCATGTTACGCAACGACTGACTTGCTGCAAGCTGCTTTTCAATTTGGAGAGCAGCCTGTTGAACATCTTCAAGCGACAGATTCTTCAGTTGCGCCCGATCAGAAACAGTGATGACTCTTTCGAGCTCCATGAATGCCTCCCGCATCATGCGCTGCGCCTGGAGAGAGGCCCTCTTGCTTAAGGGCATCTTTTTTTTAGAGGCGCAGAACTGTCGTTGGCCAGCTTCAGTCTTCCTCAGCGACAGTACTGGGCCCAACTCTTAGATGGCTTACAGGGAGACCTATAAGTAACATAGGAAAGAAGAAATAGATTTGCAAAAGACAGAGAGATAACCGACCCTCTCATCCTGATGACGACAGGTTTCTATTGTATGTGCCCCCCTGGTGTAACGCGGCGGCTGGAATAAGGCTGTCAAGGCTGTGCAATTTCCATTGGCTGTCAACCACCCACGTTGCGACGGGCTTTTCGTCGGGCACACATTGCTAATATTTTCATACAGGTACGGAGTACGAGTTACGCTTCTTGGAACTGACATCTAATTTCGCTTCAAGTTGATGATGGCCTCATACTAATTGACCCCGGATCCGAACAACACTAGCACAATGGAATGCGATACGAATTATTCTCACGGATCAAAGCGGCGACGATCCAGCCTCTTCGAGTATTGTGACGCCAATGAACCTGAACAAAAAAGAATTGCGATTTCTGAAACAATAGAGCTGACGATTGATGACGAGCGCCTTGCTCAGACAGTATACGCCACACATGAATCAAGCTATATTCACGAGTCTACTGCCTATGTCAATTCCAATCAAACCAGCACCTTTAACACTGAAAAGCAATACATATGCTTTGGTACCGTGCGCAATTTCCCGCTTCTCTGCTACATAGCGCATTTAACGTGAAGGATTTCAGATAACAGATATAAGCGGAACATGTCAGTTTATGCGAGCCTCACGGGCTCAAGAATTCACAATTCACTTGGACGATTCTCAGACATTCCGCTGCATCGAAGATGCCTCCATAAAGGGTCAAATAGATCCAGGTTTTGCATACATAACAGATGCTTTGCTTGATGAGAAAGAACTTGAACTGGAAATCGCATGCTCTATAGACGCAGCGCAATCATCAAAGGCAAAATTCACTACGCCTTTGTCCACGCCATGCCGCCTAAAAGTGACTCTATTTGGACCCGTTTCTCTTTTTGAAGAAGTAGGAAGCTTTTTTGAGGACCACAATCTCTATCTTCAAGATCCGGTCAACTGCTCACGAAATGTTTTATACCGAAACCCGCACAAACTATCTGTTGGCTGTGGCCCAGACCTATGGACCTCAGATTTAGACAGAGAACATTCAAATTTTGTGATGATTGAAACTACACAGCCGCGGCCCGAGTTGATCGATGTATTAAACTCTCAAGAAGATCTAGTGGAAACGAAACAGCCTGGTTCCATTCGATCAGTAATGAAGAGGTAACGGAACAGACTCACAACAAAGCACTTTTTGACGAATTGTTAGTCAAGCTAATAAGATATTTCTACCTAGACATCAACTGCAAGCGTTGACGTTCATGCTCCAAAGAGAGCAAGGTTGGGCGTGGGATGGCAGCAGGGCAGACCTTTGGGAATTTTTTCTGAGAGTACTGGTTCTTAGTAAGTCACCACTGACGATATAATAAATGTAAGTAAATATAATTACCTTTCGCTGACTCTCTGAACTACATATAGTTTCGTCAACAGGGTTTCCGACGTAGTTCAAAAAGAGCCGCCCCAGCAATTTTACGGTGGGATTATCGCAGACCCTATGGGTCTAGGCAAGACATTATCCATGATTTCTCTAGTAGCCTCAGATCTACTCGTGGATAGAAACGATCCAAATTCGATTGCTGGAGCCAATGCTGAAGAATCTTCTGGTCGAACATTGATCGTCGTACCGCCTCCTCGTGAGTCTGAATACCAGCAGTCCGCCCCTTCTATGCCTTGGAATGGCTAAAATCGCATAATATAGTTCTTGATTCTTGGGAAGAACAGCTGAAACAGTGAGCCTCATAAACTTCTTAAAGACATAAACGAAGACGAAACTAACCAGAGCTTTCAGACATGTCTTCTCCAACAGTATCCCTTGGCGCCGGCATCATGGAAAGTCTCGCGTAACAAATGATTCTGATCTTGAAGAATCTTTGGTAGTATTAACAACTTATCACACGATATCCTCGGAATGGAAGGCTAGCTCGAATCGGCAGCCATCCTTCTTATTTAACACACGGTGGAGGCGAATCATCTTAGATGAAGGTTTGTTACACGCATCTTTGGAGCTATTCTAACTAAGGAAGAAGATATGCTGAAAAGTACCAGCCCATTTTATCCGAAATAGTGATTCTCGAATGGCTCGTGCCGTATGTTCGATAAACTCGGTTTCCAGATGGGCTGTAACAGGCACGCCCATCCAAAACAGACTGGGTGATCTCACAGCACTCCTTAAGTTCCTCCAGGTCTATCCCTATTCTGAAGAACATAAATTTAATGCAGATATCTCTCACCTATGGAAAATCGGCAAGATAGACGAGGCAGTGAAACGCCTGAAACGCCTTGCTGGCTGTATCCTTTTGCGTCGTCCCAAGACTGTTATCCAACTACCACCAAGACATGACTTCCAACACTTTGTGGAGCTGGCTCAAGCAGAAAGAGACCTATACCAAGCATTCAAAATGCACACCCTATCTCACATTGAACAAGCCCTCTCTGCAGATGGCAAGCTTAAGAGAACATACTCTTATGCCAATATGCTACAAAGAATCGAAGCAATGCGCATGGTTTGCAATCTTGGTTTGCATTATAAGAAGCGATATGACCTCGAGACATATAACGAGCAGACGTCCCAAAATTGGACGGCGGTTGCCCAGCAGATGTTCAACATACGTCGTGGGATTAGTAGCATTCAGTGTCGTCTATGCTCTTGCCCAGCTGATTCAACAGAGAATACGTTCTATGAAGCTGGGCCGTCGGCAATGTCAACATTCTCTCAATGCTTGGAATTTGTTTGCTCTTCATGCGTATCAACTCGCTCACATCCCGTGGTCTTTAAATCCTGTTCTCATGAGACCATCTGTCCCGTTGCAAAAATATCTACGGATATTTTCGAGACGGATGATATGCCAAGCCTCACAATTAATCAGTTATCTGATGGATTACCAACGAAGATATCGATGCTAATCAGCGACCTGCAAAGTCAACCTCATGATATAAAATGGTATGATATCTCGGACTGATTTCTGACACGAATACATTTATTTTCGGCTGACACATACTGAGCAGCGTCGTCTTCTCTACGTGGCGAACTACTCTCGAAATTATTGAGGTTGGACTCAAGCATGCATGCATACCTTGTCTACGGTTCGACGGCAAAGTAGCACAGAAAGATAGGCATGCCGTAATCGAGCGGTTCCGTAAAGATCCAACGATTCGGGTGCTCCTAGTGACACTATCGTGTGGCGCGGTTGGGTAAGCCCAAGAGGCGTTATCATTTAGACATTCCAGCTCATTCTAATACGCTTCTTTAAACAGCCTTACATTGACGGAGGCCTCCAGGGCCTATCTTATGGAACCACACTGGTAAGCTGCTCCATATGTATCATAACGAGGAACTCTGGTTAACATGCTCTTTTACAGGAATCCAACGCTTGAAGACCAGGCGCTGGCGCGAATTCACCGTATAGGACAGACGAAAGAAGTAAACACTATTCGATTCATTGTGCGGGATTCATTTGAGGAGGCATGTAGTCTAACAACAAATATACTTTTGATGAATTCACTAACATCGTTCTGAATGCAGAGGGTGGTAGAACTACAAAAATCCAAGACGGATTTGGCCGAGGTAATACATCGTCAAAATGAGAGCAACCAACCAGATGGAGCTCAACGGCCGCTAGAGGTTCGTATAACGGCATCATGAATTCTTTTGCTTTCCGTCTAACACAATCTAGTGGCTGAAAGCGCTCATATAAATTCACTCAAGTGAGCAAAATCTGCTCGATGAGCCAAATTAATACAGGACGGGCTCCCTAAGAAGAGTATACATATATGTAGTTCGGCATATAGAAACTTAGCACCTAGAGACCTAAGATCTAGATCGCCATGATGTCCACATATATCAGCTGTAATACTATTATAGAGCAGATGCATTTAACCAGTTCTCGCTCATCCAACTAGCCACATATGCAACATTTAGCAGTTATAGTACCATTAAGCTTATCTTCACGGCTCCTCCGGATGCGCAGCATCATACAGGGGTTGCTTTCGAAACATAACACAGCCTCGATCAAATGTCCGCAAATCGTATCTATGAACAGAACACGAAGTACATATATAAACCGAAACGCATTACAAAGCGGCGGAGATGAGTCTCTGGAATCTTCGGGCCGTAGAAACGAGACCACCCATACATGCGCGAATTGCGCCGCCATGATGAGCTCCGTTTACTGGCCATTTCCCGGTTTTGTTGATGTATTAAGCATCAGCCTTGTTTTATATCTGTCTCAATACGTCCCTAAATTATATGAAATAGAATTTTTCTCTCTATTTAGTACAAAATTTCGGCGATATACCACGTGCGATGCTCCGTATTACTCAAGCCACGTAGCCAGCCAGTTACACAATGACCGTAGATCACTATTCTCTCTCGGCCCAATACATAGACTGAGTATATATAATTTTTCTCTATGATATCAATAAGTGAAGTAAAAACTTTTGTTGGAGATAGTCTAGGTGGCATCAAAGGTATTCAATACACCAAAATGTCACAGAAAGCAATATGAGACGGCATCATTATAAAAACACAATATTATAATTAAAACCCTATTTGAAAAAAAATAAAAAAATACCAAACTAAACTCTTTCCTCCTTTTTATCGTATTTTCCCAGCAGAAAATCCCACCATTACTCTATTAGAAAAATCCGAAATGAAGTCAGAAATAACCACCTAATAGCCTATGCCAACAAATTAGAGGGCCATGACACAAGCACCGATGAAAACGGCCACAGCTCCCATCACAGGGGCAGCCGCGTTCACAGCACCGCCAGAAGACGGCACAGTGGTAGGACGCGACGCCTGGGAGGTAGTGGCCGTCTGGTTGTTCGCGTACGCACCTCTCTTTTGGTACGTGGCCATGGTTTCGGCCGCGCTCTCCGCGATAGTGAAATCAAATTCAGTCACTGTGGCGGTCGTAGTGACCGTAGTGTTAGGGTCCTCAGAGGTGATGGTAGTAACGAAAGTAGTAGTAGGATCAGCTGAGGTGGTGGTGGTAGGGGGGCAGTATCCACCGGCGCGGTGATGGTGGTAGTGAAAGTAGTAGAAGGATCCTGTGCGGTGATGGTGGTAGTGGCGGTGATAGTGTAAGTGGCAGTTATGACTTGGTTAGGCTGCCCTGTCCCTGTGACAGTGAGAGTGGTAGTGGAAGGATCCTGGGTGACAGTAACAGTAGCACCCCCATCTGTGACTGTGGTAGTGGAAGCGTCGAGGGGTGACTGTGGTAGTGGAGGGATCCTGGGTAACTGTGGTAGTCGAAGGGTCCTGAGTGACCGTAGTAGTGGAGGATCCTGGGTGACTGTGGTAGTCGAAGGGTCCTG
>PNRQ01000394.1:0-18151 GCA_003439915.1 Trichoderma atrobrunneum | reverse complement strand
CAGTCGCCGACTCGCCCGCTGCTTCAGTGCAACTCCAGCAGCCAATGGCACTGAAAGCCGCCCGGCCCGCTGCCCGACCGGCGTTTGCATCGGCCGCTCAGACGGACGGCGATAAGGCCCAGGCGGTCGTGGATCTCAATCTCTCATCTCATACCATGCTGGTCCCTTGTCTGATCTGGCGTTGTTGGCCATGGTGCGGCCGATGGCTCGCAAAAATAGCCCTGTGCGTCTCGCAGAGTCGCGCAATAACGGCTCCAGCTCTCTTCTCACACTCTCCTTCACTCGTACACACCCGTGCTCGTGTCGTTTTGGGGCTGATCTTGTCTGCTTCTTGGATGGCCGCTCGGCACCGTGAAGCCAGCCAGTCTACCGAACTGAACTCGCCTACTTCATTACCTTCTACAGTAATATCGTCGTCGATGGGCCCCCCTGGCTAATAATAACTACCTAACCTAACTCTCTGAGCCTGTTCCGTTTCTGTCTCTGAGATTTAACCGTCAACTCAAACATCCACCGCCCGCCGGTTGCCAGTTCCGCTTTGCTTCACCGGCCCTCGAGACACTCACTCAGACTGAGACTTCTAATTTCAATCTCAACTCCTACCGGAACGACACCGCTCAAACTTCTTCAACAGCTGCAGCCATCCGGAGCGTCTCAAACAGCACAAACCACTGAGCTGTTACCTAGCATCGTGTCTCGCACTCCCGATAGAGGTGTTGCAACGGGGGAAATTTCGTGTACGATACACATACACACGGCATCCCGATTAGCTAGCCAGCCAACAAAGTTACATGTACGTTGGCCCTCCTTTCCTTGTCGACCCATCTGCTTCAGCCTGGCACCCAACGCCTTTTGTCATGCCTTTACGTGTCCCCATCATATCATTTCCCTACATCGATCTGTATCAGTCTGTGATGCCAAGGCCCTGTTGATTGCTGCCGTCACATGGGTCCGGCTGCCCACCCTCCATGTAGGAGTAGACGACGAGCCTTTTAGCCATGAGAGCCTCCATCTCGAATCCCTTGCCACCTATATATCTTGCCTCCTCGCCCGTTACCTCTCCATCTGCTAGCCAAAGCCGGCATACACAGGGCACTTACTACTTTTTCCTACCTTTGCTGCATATTGCCGACTGGAATCGGATATACATCTTCTAGACCTTCCAGTGGGGAATGAGCAATATATCTTGCATCTCATATATCACGTTTCCTCTGTCAAATATTGAATCCTCCCTCTCTCATTGTTTCTCTCTTTTGCTCCGTTCGTTTTCCCTGATTGCAAGCCTCACCACCTTATCTCCCATTCATCACCTACAGTAGCGCAAATTGCACACATCTCCGCAGACCTTGTCTTATTGATGGGTATGGAAGTGTATACTGTATATGAGACTCCAAGTTCGGTCATCTAACTTGCTTGATAGATTCCAGGGGTTTATATTCAAACTCTTCGTTTAGGGGATCGACACCTCAGAGGTCCGGCGAACAATCCATTGAGCCAGACATGGATCCAGGGTCTTGCCATATGGCCTCGAGATTCTACGAGATTTTGAAAGAATCAGGGCTCCAGAGACAGTTGGAAAACGGATGGGGACAACCTCCCATGGATGATACTACAGCAGGTTCCGCATCAGCCCCCAGTGCTGGGTTAGGCCAAGGCAGTGACTTTAGCCGACCACAGTCTCGACAAGGTCCCAAACCATTGTCTCCATCAGGTTCCCGCAAGCATCGAGAGGGCGGGAGTCACAAAGGTCGCAAGTCTAAAAAGTCTCGGAGTGGCCAAGTCAAGGAGGAACACGACGATGACGAAGAAGAAGATGGCATGGAAACGATTCCGCCTGTTCAAGGATCGAGCAAACCATATTCTCCAAGCAGTGACTCCCAAGCCACGGAGTCGAGCGAGGAGCGGGGAACATCCGGTTACAAGTTGAATGGGCAGGGCTATGGAAGCCGCGAATACATGAGTGAACTGGACTCGGAGCTGGACACTCTCAGAAAGCATCTTCTCCAGCGTGCCAACGCTCCCAGAACATTCCCCTAGCCGATTTCTTGCATCGGAACTTACGACATGGAGCACACACAGTTATATTCGGGGGAAAGAAAACCCGGCGTCTCATATGCATCGATTGGTCCGGCACACGCATCTATCAGGGCAAGCCTGTTGATTTTACACATACAAAGCGATGCTGAGGCGCTAAGGAGTTATGGATTTGGATTGGATATTATGCTTGAAGCGATAAAGAAGGAACCGGGATCTCTTACAATCGGCGGCGATAGTGAGGCGGACTAAAGGCATACGGATTATGCCAGGATCTTCGCATTCCCTTCTCCTTCCTCTTCTCTTTGTATTTTCTCAAATTGCTAGCTACATATAAAATCAAGCAAAAAAAGAAAGATAAAAGCTGACTTGGTGAACGTGCGAGCAAATCAGAAGCGTCGACTAAACGCATGATACTACTCAATGGGGTTGCCGGCCGGTAGCCACGCGCCAGATCGGCCGAAAGACGACACCCATCAGTCGGCCGCTCGCTGTTCCCGAGGCAAAAGAGGTGTGGCGTACGACCCTCCCTGCAGACCAGTTGAGAGTTTCGCAGAACTTATCGGCCGAATGGCCTAAAGGCGGGCACGGAAGAGGAAACACGCGGGAGTACTCCGTACATGTACTATTTGCTGCGAGTGCGGCGACGACCGAACTTGGAACTACCAAAGAACCAACAAGGGCCCGTATGTAGCTACATCCATACTTGCAGGTATCGTAGCCTATTTGGCACTGGGCTGGTTTAAATACTTGTCCTCTCTTTATTCCGTAATGCCGTTGCTGTACGATGAGAAAGAGGGTGGAGCCACACTTAGGTTCCGGACGCAGATAGATACTGTACGTAGTAGTGTGGTGCATTGCGCTGCGCAGGATCTCGGCAGCGGAGCAATCAGGTCATTGATTCATTGTCTTTGGCCGGGACATGCATGATTACGGCTCGCTTGCATGCATGCAGGTTTCTTGTTGGGGGAAGTGGCGTTTTGACAAGATCAGGTAGATATGTACATACAAGCAACAAGTTTGAAAGGGTTTTATTTTTTCACCGAGAAGCTTGTTTTTTGTTTTAGTCACAAGTTTGTTGGTTGAAGCATGAAGAAAGCAAATGAGAAAAGAGGGGCAATAAACAATAATTCCGAGAAGGGATCAAGAACAAGACAAGCATTGGAACTTGCACCCAGTACGAAGTAGGAAAGAAAACAAAAAGAAATGGAAGTTAGGTTCGCTGCATTGATTTGGACCCTGTCTAGCTTATAGACTAATGTACGTCGCTCCAAGTCAACTCTTCTACATCCTCTGGGTGGTCTAGTTGGTTCATGGCGTTCGACTGTAATGGGTAACATCTCATCGAAAAGTCGGCGGTTCGATTCCGTCCCCGGAGAACAATTCTCCCCGGAGAAGAGTTACATTTTTTTCAACCTCTCTTTTGTAATTCACCGTTCCTTCTCATTTATTTTTTTTCCCCCTCGGGGGTTTCCTCATTTTTTATGTTTGCTCAAGTAATCAGGTGCATTCTTTTCTTTTCACCTTTGCAACACCATTCTTCTTCTTCGCAACACTATGCGACTATTTTTCTTCTCCCGCTCTCCACTCTCTCGTCTTGCGATGGCTTCTTGATCCTGTTTGTGTCGCCGAAGCAGCATCACAAGCTCGGAGTGGTCTAGTTGGTTCATGGCGTTCGACTGTAATGGATAGCATCTCATCGAAAAGTCGGCGGTTCGATTCCGTCCTCTGAGAACAATTTCTTTTTTGGTTTCTTTTTTGACCTCGTTTTATTGCTGTTTCTTGTCCTACCTGGCTGTCTAAGCTTCCTACTTCTTTGTGTTAAGAGTCGAGGCAATGGTGGTCGTGGAGTATGGAACCCTCTTGAAGCACCGCTCCAAGAGATGGCATCAACTCAACTCTAGACTATGGAACTCGCATCATTGAAGGTATTTATCGTGGCATAATGAAATAACTGGCAGCGTATCTGTTACCTGTAAGCATGTCACGCTTGTTCTTGGTATGACTGAGAAGCTGATGACCATAGGTGCAGCGCACTAGGAGAGTCAATTTTTTCTTATTTCACTTGATTCTCGACAACTACCGTTCATATTCTGAAATCCCCCATATTGCAGACAAAACCAGCCATGTTACTCTTACGACATACGCAGCACACTCACCCACTCACCCACTCGTCACCTTCATCTCCTCCCTCGTCTGCGTCTTCGACCGTGTCCGCCCCTTTGAGATTCTTCATGCTCTTGTAAAAGACGAGCCATCTCACGCGGTACAGCATCTAGCCCTCGGTCTTGACGTATCAGTCTCTCAAGGTCCCTTATGACTATGATGCTTTGACGTCTGGTGTCTTCGAGTTGATCTTCTAGCGCCTCTGTAGCGATACGAAGCTGTTCAATCGCATGGTCAACCAGGTCTACATCCCCATCAGCCAGCGGATGTAGTTCTGGGAGCAGGCTGTTGAACGGGTGATCAGGAGGATGGTATGGGATCGGGTGAGCGACAAGCGGAGGGAGAACAGGTGGGAAAGGGTTAGGGAAAGCACCAGGAAAAGCGCCAGGGACAGGGAGAGGAGGCTCCTCCTCCCTCAAGAAGGGGAAGAGAGCAGCGATCGGCGGAAGACCAATGGGACCCCGGTTCAAGTTGTTTGGACGGGCAACCGGAGCGTGCTGCCGATGCTGAGGCGGCCGCGGAACATCTCTGTGTGCCGGAATCTCCATGTGCTCGGCCTCATTGCGCCTTGCGATTGGCTCCTGCGCGCGGTTTGGGGCTGGGTTTGGAACTGCCGTTGGAACGGAAGCGCCAATGGGGGCGTAATCGACCGCCGCTAGGGCTGCTTCGTCTTCCGGATCATATCGCAGCTGAGGGATCAGGGGGGTCCCATCAACGTTGTTAACTAGATGTGCTCTTCCACCGCGCAAGATGGGCCGGCGGCCTGGCCGTTGTCGCACTGGCACGCGCATGTCGAGGCCGTTGTATTCAGGGCAACCGCATTGTGCTCTCCAGTCGCGGCCGCAGATATAGCAGAATTGAGCACCGCAAAGACAGCTATGACATGGAAACTGGTGGTTAGCCCACAGGCTTTGGGAACAAAGGAAAAAGAAAAAGAAAAGGGGGGTCCTCACCTCATGTGATTACATCCGTCTTTCAAGGCTATCACGACGCCGCACCTAGGGCAGCCCACGAGCCCCTGGCTGTCCATCATATCCAACAACGCCTCGTCATCCTCCTCCTCTCGGCACGGCAAGCCCCGATGTGATCTACCGCTACAAGCAACACATGTCGCCTTGTGGCACGACGGACATGTGCCCATAGCAGTGGCATTGTCTTCATCCCGGGCAGCCGGCTGGATGGCCGTCGCCGGGATGAAGGATGCGCAGTCTGGGTCATGGCAATACAGCCGCTCCCCTGATTGCACGCTGTATTCGGCCGACAGTTGACGGAACAGGTGGACCAGGGCCGGACGCTGGGCGAGACGGACTGTGGCCTCGTCAAAGGGCCTGTTGCAACAGCCCGTTGGGAAATCTACCTCGGAGCGGAGGCCAACTCGGATATTCTCCCGGAGGCAGTGGCCACAGTAGTGACATCCGCACTGGAGAGTCACATCGCTTTTGGAAGTGCACACGATGCAGGCGTCTGCGGGTTCGACTTCTTCGCCGTCGTCCTCTGGCTCCGGGGAGCCTCGCAGCAAAAGTCGTATCTCGTTCGCGGATAGGTGGACGCGGTGCTGCAAGTCTTGAACTTGTGGGCTTTGGAGTCTTTCCTCGGCGATTTCATCGTCGGACATGATTCGCGAGATGATGTACGATTGTTCATCCTCCGGCAGCATGGATATTGCTAGCATGACTGCGTGGGCTAGTTCTGTCGCCGTTATGGATTCTCTGCCTTCGGGAGGTAGCACTTCCATACGCTCGACGATGTGGAGTAATACGGGATGAAGCTGCTCGATGGGTCGCAATCTCTCTGGCTCTTGGTCGAGAGCAGGGAGACGCTGGCGATTGTTGAGATTCGACATGGTTATCTTTATTTTCCGTAGTATTTTCTGGAAAGTGTTGGGTCTTGTTCGTTCTTCGGGTTGGAAAGTCGTAAGCTGTCCTTCATTGTTGCTATTCCAGCAGAGCAGATAGCTCAAGTTCCAAGGCGACGGCATATGCACAGATTTATAGCCAAGGGCAGCACTCAGTCGACTCGGATATCTCTTGCGCTTCCTACGTTTGCTCAAATTAATATGTTGTTGGAGTGATTCCTAGCTATCAATTTATTATTCAATCACTGATACTTTATGGCTGAGTAGGAAGTCATGATAAAGTTTGTCTACGTGGCTGCTTAATGGAGACTTTATATATCTGGCTTTTATACTTTATTTGCCAGACATAGTAGGATTGTTTACTTGGGCTTTTGGTGAGGTAGAGAGGGGGTTTGGAAGAAGAGGAGTATTATCGTCGGTGAGTAAGTGAAGGATGGGACATTGCTGCTGAAGAACGATGCTTCCGTCAAGCTGATCGAGTCTGACAAAGAGTCTTTCTGAGGACCAAGATCGTGGGAATTGACATCGTATGGGCCAACAGATATCACAGTTCTACAAGACAGAATAAACGTCATTCATGATCAAAAAGGGGGGAAGAGGGGGAGGGGAGGGGCAAGGAGACACTAGGGAGCCACTTCGAATGCGAGTGAATAGGAGACATCGTCAAGAATGCGTAACGTAGCTGCGTATAGCTTCACTCTCCCGTTTCACAAGTTAAACTGCAAGTTTTGGAAAGAATATCTGTAATAAAGGCATGTTGAATTTTTTTAATGATGCCACTCTGGAATGAGACCCTTCAAATCCGAGAGCATGATAGATAAATGGTATACAGTCAAAGTGCATATTTCTTCAAAGCCAGGTTGCTGCCAAGAAACGTAAAACTTGAGAAAAAAAATAATTGTCTTTACAGGACAAGGGTATTTCGCAGATAGAGTATGCAATATCCATAATCCAGTTCGTCTTTGCCCGCGGAAAACACGAGTAAAAAATAATAAATCAAAAAAGAGGAAAGGAAAAAAAGGAAAACAGCATCCCATGGTCCATAAATCACAGTTAAGCCATGACGCTGGCAAATAAAGGGGGATCCCTCCTGGCGTCCACAACTCCCAAGATATCCACATGTTAAGCACAATCAGAGATGCTCCAAATAAAACAAAAACCCAATGGTGCCCTTTGCCAAGTCCCTCCAATATTCCATATCCACCTCCCTAAAAAATAAAATAAACCAAAAATAGTTTGATGCACCCGGAGTCATGTATGTACCTTTGGAGATCCCCATAGCCGTTAATAGAGGGGGTTGGTAAGAGTAGTGATAAAAAACAAAATAGGTAACCAATAAGACCCAAGCGCCGTAAAAACTCCGTTGCGTCGAAAACTCCATCGCTGATATAATTCACATGTCACATGAAAGGCTGAAAGAGTAATAAGGGCCTTCCCCTCTTACACAATTAGAAAAGAGAAGGGAAGAGAACAAAAAAGAAGTGCCCGAGATATGAACACGGCACGCAGCTCCATGTAGTAAAGAGAAGATGGAAAGTTGTGTGCGTTGTCTTTCAATAGCTAAAGTCGACATGTGCCATCGTCGGTACCGACTCCTTATTGTCGTTTGATGCCGTCGTGATTTCGTTGCCATCCCCGAGGTGGGCGTTGGGGGGCATGTGGATGGTGACTGAATTTGAGTCGCCCAGGGTAGTGTCGGCGCTTGATTGCGAGGTTGTCGTTTGTAGTTCGTGATCTGGCGGGGGTTGGGCGCTGGGTGACCAGCCCTCGTCGAGTATCTGCTGGAAGCTCCAGCTGGGTTCGAAACTCTTACTATTCCAGGCATGATCCACTCGTTCGTACATCTCGTCAATCTGCTCCAAGCTGATTTTACTTGTCTCGTACACCATAGCCCAGACAAAGAAGACGGCAAGGATACAAAAAGCCCCCCATATGAAAAAGATCTTGGTGCCAAAGCCAGCCGTGCCCGGACCGCTGCCCACCAAAAAGGGCGTGCTGTATCCGATGCCAAAGTTGAGTACCCAGTTGGAAAACGTTGAAATGGACATGGACTTTGCGCGGACTTTGAGGGGGTAAATCTCCGACGTTACGACCCACGCCACGGGGCCCCAGGACGCAGCGAAGAAGAAGATGTTGATGGAACAAAAGACAATTAGTATAGTGGTAGATGCCTCCTTGAGGCCTTCGCCAGCGGCGGCAGCAAATGAGGCCATGAGCAGTTGGCAGCAGGCCATGCCGATGGCGCCAACTATCAGTAACTTTCGTCGACCCCAGGACTCTATGACAAATAGGCCGACAAAGGTGGACACGAAGTTGATGATTTGAATGATGAGTGATTTGGTGTAGGGGCTGTCGACGCCTGAACCGCCGAAGAACGTGGTGCTATAGTACATGATGAAATTGATGCCGGTGAGCTGTTGAAGCATTTGGATGCCGCATCCGGTAAAGGTTCGGCGGCCTAGATGAGGGGAGCCTACAAAGAGTTCCTTGTACGAGTCCGGGCCTAGTGTCAGTTCGTACTGGTGATTGGCAACGATTTCCTGAAGTTCATCGAGGAGGGCTGGGTGCGTGATATCGAGGCGTCGGAGGCGACTAAGCGAAAGGCCAGCGGCCTCTTTGTTGCCTTTTTTAACTAGAAATCGGGGAGTTTCAGGAAGGAGCATGAGACCTCCAGTTAGGATGAGGGCGGGGACGAGCTGTAGTCCAAGGGGGATTCGGTAGGCGGCTGGGGATTTGATTTTGGAAGTGATGATGTTGATGATGGAGGCAGAGAGAAGTCCTATGGTGATGGAGAGCTGATAGGCGCAGACTAGGGTACCACGTATCCACTTGGGAGCCATTTCAGACTGATATAAGGGAATGAGGACTGACACGGAACCAACACCGAGGCCAGCCAAGCACCTGAGAGATGGAGTCAGTATCCGCGTGCACGTTTGGGGCCAAGTCACAGGCCAAGCATAGATCCGAGCGTATATGGGGCGGATGAAGGTTGAAGATGTGGGAGAGAAACCTACCTTCCGGCTAACAAGGCGGCAGATCCCTCAGCAGAGACTTGCAGGATGGCTCCAATACAGAAAATGGCTACAGAGAGGAGCATGCTTCGTCGACGTCCGAGAGTATCACCAAGGGGGGCGGCGAGGAGGGATCCAAGAGCGGTGCCGACGCTGAGAATGGCGACGATGAGGGCCGAGTCTTTGGCGCAAATGTCGTCGTTTATGGTTCGATCATTACATGTTCCAAACTTTTGTTTAAACTCATCCATGGCAAGAATACCGTTGATGGCCCTAGACGAAAACCCCAGTTAGCGATGGGCGTTGAATGCCGACAAGGCAACAGACGGCGAATAAGACAGCCCAAATACAATGACGAAGAAGGAAGGTGTATGTTGGAAGGGGGGAAAAATCATGAGAGAACGAGTGCAATCCAAATGTCTCCCCAAGTCTCGACGGCAGCGAATTTCGTTCCACATTCCCTCGTCGTGGTGCGAGAGGACGGTATTCTCGAACGAAAAAGACACAGCATGCCCCGATGCAGCACTAACCGCACCAATCCACCCATAACACAACAGACAAAAGGAATCCCACGCCATGGTGTTGACGTTTTCGCTTCTCGACGACAGAAACAGTACGGGGCGACAACAGATACGACAAAGAGATCGGAATGGTTCGGTGCGAGGGGCGGGCGAGGGTCGCATTCACGGGCGACAACATGGTGCTGCTGCTTACCCAGTATCGTAACCAAAGAGCAATCCACCAGAAGCGACAAAGAGGCCGACCATGATGGCTGGCGCCGACGAGCCAGCGACATTGTCGGGCTTATGCCAGCCCATGGCGATGGCCATGGTGACGGTGTTTTGCAGTCAATCCAGGGCTTCAGGCGTTGCGACGCCCTTTCGCGTCGAGGCGGACGGCGGGACGAGCGAGAATTCGACGATGGCGAGTCGCCGGGACAGCGCTTCGAGGCGGAGTGACGAGCGAGAGTTGACAGAAGATCAGAAATGAGATCTCGCAGGCGGTCGTATGAGAGAGCGAGAGGCGAGCAAAAAGGCTGCGGCGAGGAATCGTCACGGGCGAGAGTGGGTAATATTCTCTGCGTTTCAGTGGAAGATGGGGGGGCGCGGAGACCAAGAGCAGAGGCAAGGGTTGGGACGCTGGCGGGCCTTTGGGGCCGGACTGCGCTAAAAGTGTGACCACTGGCGGTGCTAACGGTAGCCAGAGCAGGCACTAACAGCGACGGCAGAGGCACGGTACAGTGCTAGAGCAGAGACGACGGGCAAAACGAAGCGCTGTCGCACAAGCAGAGTAAGCGGACAGGCACCAGAACAAGGACGAGACGAGTTAAAGCACGGGGGCGAGCAAGGCGGCGCAATGCCTTAGGCGACGAGGCTTGCAAGCATTTGATGAGCGTGAGCTGGACTGGACTTGGAGGCTTTTTGCGGCATGGGAATCCAGACAGCCAAGCAAGCGGGTTTCGACAGCCTCGAGCTTTGGGGGGCCCTGAACCTTGAACCCGGCCTGGGCTCTGAATCTTGGCCCGTCCACAGGGAGGCTTCGAGCTGGAACTGGGTTTTGTGGGACCGCAACGTGATGCGCGCAAGCACCGCAGCGATCCAGATTTTGGCGGCGGCCGAGCGAGCAGACAAAGGCAGATTTGGCAGAAGCAGCAGCGGGAAAGGCAAAGGGAAGGGGAAGAAACGGTGCGGCGCGTGGGCAAAAGTGAGATTCGGGGCGACTCAAAGTCAATGGAGGCGGGAGGGCTAGCAAGCGAACAGGAAGCGATCAGCACCAGCAGCATGGCGCTGACGCCGTCTGATTGGCCGGGATGGCCTCGTGGTGCGCCCCACCCTGCAGCGGCCTGGGACCGTCTGGGGCAGGAGAGGAAGGCCCTGAAGGAAGCCCTGGAGCAGCCCTGGAGGAAGCCCTGAAGCCTCGTGTGGTGTGTTCCGGGCCGTCCAGTCCATGTACAGGCATGTATGTGCGTACAGGCTTCTAGCCGTCTTCCATCCTCTGCAAGGAATCGCAACGTGGGTTTGATCTCGCAAGCACGAGGCGGCACGGCACAGATGCGATGCGATGCGATGCGACAGGTGAATGTTGGGCGCCGAAGGACATCAGATTTGACGTTGGTTTGGCATCAATCAATTACCTTAACATTTACACTGATGGCCAAGCTTCTTTCGTAGCTTCCAAGTTGGCCGCATGGCTTGCGCTATATTGGTCATTGCCGAGCCTCGAACTTCAGAGCACCGCAATAAGGCACACGCGCACACACACAAGACGCAGCGCAGGTATTGGATACTTGGTGCTCGACGCCGCTCGTACCTCATCGGGCCATCCAAAGGCGCAACTCCGACACATAACGGCCACCCACGCATGTCGGCGACGCAAGTACAAGGCCCGTACTCGGTACGCGTCCATTCGTGCGAGTATCCGGGCGCCGTCTATTCGCTGCTTGGGCTGGCTAATCACTTGCTCGGCTGGGGCTCGCCACCCTCCTTCAGCTTACACCATGCCTGGTTAGGGGATTCGCTCGCCGCCACAAAGGAATGGAGTCCACCTCCCCTGCCGGCGCTTTTTTACGAGAGAAATAAGACCCGGAGAGAAACTTGTCATTGAAGCCACAAAGAAGAATCACAAGGAGATGATGATGAGGAGATGAAGAGGCAGAAGAGACTATCTTGTTGCTAGCAAGGGCCAGGCTTTTTGGCCCGTCAGTCGGCATTCGGGAGTCCGGACGCAAACGCCGCGCCGCAAGAAGGGCCTCACGACGTATTACAAGCAAGGCCGAGTGAAGGAGTCCGAGTCCCTCGCACGAAGCAAAAGTTGCTCAACGTGCGGCTCGTGGGTTTTGTGAGAGCTAGAGCTGCCTGCTCGTTCGTCCGAGTACGAGGCATGCCACCTTTAGGTTCAACAAAGCAGGTACACGTTAGGAAGTAGGGAGGACGTCGAGTCCCAACGACATGACGCTGCTGCTACATGGACTGTCGCATTTTCTTCTGTTTCTGTTGTGCCTGGTCCAAAGGGAATCTGCCCGACTATCGGGCCCTCAGCTTTCCGGCGCATAGGCTCCGTGGTCGTTCTCGACGACGCTTTTGGCCAGACTGTCCCCAACGCCGCACTGCCATGTCCGATCATCCTTGTCCTGTAAGAGCCCAGAACGCCTCCGGGAGTCTCATGGACAGCAACTGACACAGATGGGGGTGGAGCGGTGAATGCAATCCCAAGAGCCGTCGACCTTCGGTTAACTGCCTGACGGGCTGCTTCGATATTGACTGTCAGCTAGCTGCATCTGCCTGCTTGAGTGGCTTTTCTCCTTGGCCCTTGGTGCGCAACCTGCAGTCCTTGAAGGGCAGCCCCCTCTCTCCAAGCATCCGCCCGCACTGCCTGACAAGCTGCTATTAGCAACTCGATTCCCTGGCTTGGTGCGGCACAGTACGGCTGAGTGCTTTTCAACACGATGACTAGCAGCCGGGCTTTGCCTCGGTACGGACCATGGTACTAAAGCCACATACGGCGGCCTGCCTTTGACGCCGCCATGGCGAGAGGTATCTCTTTTGTAACCGATACGACGTGTTTGCATGGAGGCGTCAAGGTACCTAGTGTAGGGCACACGTGCGAAGACGGAGAGCTTTGGAACTGTTCTCGGCAACTTGCAGCCAAGTGAGTCGAACGATGCACGCAGACGAGATCCATCATGCCAAGACCGTCGAGACTGAGCTATTCCCAGGCATCTATCTACCTATGCTCACGACTTACACGGCCAGACAACAGTGCTGTTTGTACCGTAGATATGGTAGATGCAGCAGATGCTAGTATGCGGCGTTCTGTCATGACATCTTTACGAGTACGAGCACTGCGGTTATTTGAAGTGGCTTTCCCGCGTGATAGACCATGGCTTCTAATGTTGGGCCGCGGTTTCAGCAAGAAACTCACTCCTGAGTTGAGCCCCAAGCCACAAGGAAAACCTAGCCGCAAAACAGGGCAGATGAAATATTCTAACAAAATAGCTGTTGCACCATCAAGATTCTCAAACGCCACACCATCTGCGGCTGCGATTGACGATGTTGCGGTGCGCATTGACTCAGACGTGGTAGCATCAGAAAAAACAAATAAAGGAACGGGACGCAGATTATGCGGAGAAAATCTGGGGAAGGGCAGAAAATCTTCAATAAGGGTCGGTTCAGACAAAAATCGTCAGCGAGCCACATGTCCAGTGCGCCACACTGTGTACGACTCCGGGGTACTGGGAGCGAGGCGGTACTCCTGACTAGCAGATACTTGCCACCGCAACTGGGCTCGGCCTGGGTCTGGGCGCGGGCTGGGCAAGTCCGGGGTAAGAATCGGGCTAGACGGGCGGCGGCGCAAGTCACTTCTCCGTACTTGTACTGGTGCGGGCAAGGGATGGGGTTCCCAGTACAGGGTCTCCCGGACACGGTGCAGGGAGACTTGATTAAAATGCTAAGCATTCTTGGCTCTCGACCTCGTTGGCCTGCGCCTGTCATTGCCAGCTTTGGACGGCTGAAGGAATCGAATACCTGCAGCTGACACAAGCTCCCTGTGCCGCGTGGTAGGGGAACACAAGCCGCAATAGTCCAGGGACCGAGCGACAGCCGTGATTTGAGCCGGCCGATATAATTTAGTCATAGGTATTTGATACTATGATGCTTAGCCGGGAGCGGGATTGGTAGACTTCCAAGTTATATTCTCACTTGTTGGTCCGAGAACTTGTGTAAGTTCCATAGTAGGGGCCCCGCCAGACACCGACAGAACGGGCGAAAGCATTCGACATGACTGACGTCCTTGCCTTAGTGGTATAAGATTTTAAGAAAGAAAGCTCAAAACTTGGCTTTATTTAACTATACCTCCCTAGCAGGTATGGGTATAACAGTTTTAGTAGAGTTGAAGTATCCAATAATAGGTGTTGACGCTTTCGGTACGCTTCCAATACGCCCAACCAGGTGCTGCATCGATGTACTGCACTCTTACACTGAGTGGGCCGTCACCCGCTAGTACAAACTGACTGCGCTGTGCATTAGCCTTGCGAAGCACCTTGAACGAAGAAAAATCAACCTTGTTTTTCATCCAGCCGAGTAAAGGGCCTTTGATAGTGTGAGCTTTTATCCTATTCATTCTGTCATGGGTTTGATTTGATAGACTTGAGCGCCCTGCGGTTGCGGCAGCTTCGGATGAGGATTATTCATCATGGATGGAATCCAGAGGCAGCTATTGCTTGTACGACACAACCGACACGCAGCTGAGGCTTTGTTTTTTCGCTTGTTCGTGTCTCATTCACGTAGCACGATGCAAGCCTTGGAATCAGTAGTCTGCTTGGGTTGGTGGCACTTGATCTTTTCACATGCAGCAAAAGGAGGCTTGTATATCAAAGGATTGTCTACTGTATGTACAGCCATCGATCCCAACGCCGAGTTTCGTCCATGGTTATGGTTGAAAAGGGCCTCTCAGATGCCGAGGCTTCGGCAACTTTTTCTTGGTGGTCAATATCACTTGATGGAATCTTTTTTACCCTAGCACGGCACACCACCCGAGGAAAAAGGAAAGAAAAAGCATTAGTTTATAATACCAATTCGCGACCTTTGGGAGAGGTCACACTCTGGTCCAAATCTCCGACGCCAAATAACTCAGCATCGGAGATTCTTTCAACGCTGAAACCCTTTGTAGAAAGAAACGGTAACAAAAAGGGGGGTATATCAAACAACATGCAACAGAAATTGGAACCGCCGCCGTGATCCATTGTTGCCGCGCTGGAATGCAACGCTGCGGAGTAAAAAAGCAGATTTACTACAAGTACAGCTTCGTCGTATCTTTGTCAATTTGCCACTGAGCAGATACGATGCGCCTCCCTTCCCACCCGATTTGACAGATCACGCAGTTCGACACTTTGACCCCGGATCGGCGTCGAGCCCACCCCGCATGTGGATGGAGGATGGGCGTCTACGAGACCTTAGTTTCGCATCACCAAACCACCCTTCAGCTGCAACCCAAGACCCCTTGAGTCCGGCCATCTAGCGTCACGGCTAAGCAGCACTCTTGCGTAATTTCCAAGAAGCGGCACGGCACAAGTGACGACCAAGGGGGGGCAGAAGATGGAAGATGGAGTGAAGAGGGGGGCTGGCATCCACAGGACTTGTATCAAGTAGTACAAGCCTTTTCTCTTTTCCCACTCGTCTTTGAACCCATCACGGAGCATGCTAACTTGTGATGGCCCAGCCAGCCCTTTTCCCGTCCCCAGCCCCGGCAAAGAGAGAGATGAAGGAAAGAGAAAAAGCCCATCTTCTGTTAGTTCCAAGGGGAAAGGGCCGGTTGCCTGCATCGACTAACACAAAACTAAAATACGCCCTCGTCTTCCGATCGCGGGAACTACCCCATGAAAAATAAGATGGAGGAGCTGAAGCAGAAGCAGAACGGACAAGAAGAGTGGCCCTAAAATTATCCCTTTCGGCTCTTCTTTTTTTTCTCTCTCATTTATTTCGGTTTGCCGGTGACGAACGAGCGGCCGTTATTGCCATGCAGCCATCACGGGCGTCGTAGTGGTGGCGGCGTTTTTCCCTCTTTTTGTTTTTGTTTCATTGCGCTCGACCAACATGTTACTCTGTGTGTCGACAGATCACTCCCAAAGTGAGAGATGAACTACAGTAGGAGGGGCACATGAGAGGGCTCTAAGAAGATCAAGAGGGTAAGAGGAAGGTGGCAGAAAGACTCAATGAATAAAACCAATAGAATGAATACAATTAATAAAAATACAAAAAGTAAAATAAAGACAAATGCTTACCTCCCATACAAGCCTAACACAATAAACTGAGAAAGAAAAAATTGAATCGTACCATTGGGAATGTCACTGCCCATTAGCCAAAAATCCAATGAATCATCGTAGTGGCTTGCCAGAATCCAGTCCCGTGTTCACGCTCCCTCTCCGCCAAGGCCTGGAACGCTGTTTTTCACCGGGCTATGCATTTGCCGTGTGTCCCCCAGAAAGGAGCAACAAAGAACAAGAGAGTAAACCAGGGGGAAAGGTGGCGTGTTTTGAATTCCAGTGCCTCTTTTTTCTAATTCATCTTGTTCCCGACCGCGGTGAACTGGGTGGTTGATGTGCCTGTCCTTTTTTCTTTCACTTGTCTCTGGTTTGTCACACACTCTTTTGGCGTGTCTCATACATGTAGTAGATGGGTGTACAAGGTCCCTTGCAAATATGTAGCCCACACCACTCTTTTCCTTCTTCCACCCATGGCATTCTGTCCAAAAGTCGAGCCGATTTTCCCTCGCAAAACTTGGCTTCTCCGATGACTCCGTTTTCCCGCTATGCCCAAAATCCAACAGTCTTTCCTTTGTACTGTAGATCGCCCTCCCCTCGTTGGTTTAGCGGAGTGGTCCAGCGTCGTATCGCCAGATTCCTTCGGGGGCCGAGCGAAAAACCATCCATACATGTATGCAGGCCCCTTCGCAGTCTTACATGCAAAAGAATTTTTCTTTCTTCTCTTATCTGCTATTTGATCGCTCTTGAACCTTGTAATTCCCTTTTTCTGATCGACGTGCCGGCCCCTCATCCCTTTAAAGGAGCTGTTGCTCCGCTTTGGGATTTTGCTTACATGTAGTGGAAGTGTGCATTCTCCGTTCCGCGGGGGGCTGACCGAATATTCATTCCTAGCTGTTTATTCTAAGATTTTTGCTTAAATTCGATCAGTTTCTTGATCGCATTTTGAATGGGATTGTCTCATGGCATACCCTTTTATGCCTGCGCTTGTAAATTGTCTCTGGATCGATCATCGTCGTGATGAGTACGACACCGCAAAGATGTACTATATATTACAGGTTAGGCGAGCATATGACCGAGGATATTATCATGAGATATAACATCACCGACACTGGTCTGATCAAGTTGAATATATATTCTGACTGGATATCCATATATGATCATGGCTTAATACATTCAAACACGAAAAGTGGCAACTTTGGTCAATGATCTCTTGGGGAAGCTCAGAACACCATGATACCCAGAATCCATCTTTGCGTATTCATCAACATCTCCTATACCTCACTTCCCACTCTTTGCTCCTCTCTTCAAATAGTGTCAACAAGAGCCAAACTAGGTCCGCGGTGTATAATATCCCCGAGTAACACCTGTAACGCATCCGAAAGGCTCAACCTTCACTTCACCTGAAGAGACACGTATCCAAACGACCAAGTACCACTGCTCAATCATCACTCCATCCTAGGAAGAGAGCCACTCTGGGTCTCAGTATCCACATTGTAAACAACATACTCATTCTCATACGTCCAAGGGTAGCCACTACAAAAAGAAACTTGCTATGCGTACAAGAAGCAAGTCAATAAATGCATGGATCCGAAATCTCCTCGACTTTGGTGGTTTGTCCGTACAAGAGACATGCTCTAACTCGGCAATCACATCAGAAACGCCAGTTGATTGATCAAAACAATTGATTTATATGCAAATATAGCTATCCGTACACTACATAAAAACCACATATCAAACAACCAAGCCCAGTGCGCCTGTAAAAAGCCAGTCTAGCGGCCCGTCGTGGTGAGCAAAACACAGTAGAGGCTTGCCCCCTTGACAATCATCATAATAGTATACGCATCTCTCGTTTCGTAGATGCCAATCATTGATCCCCCTCTTTCTCTCCCAATTTTTCAGCTCAGAGAGCCCATGTTTTCGTACATGCCATTACACTTAATCTCCCTTCTTAAATCTCCAGAGTGACCTTCTGTCCCTTGACACGGCCAATGACCTGGCTAGGGGCATACTTGGGAATGACCTCGTCGTCGTGCAACATCTCAAACTCCTCAGTGGCGTCACGACCCATGAAGTTGAGAATGGCGTTGACGCCACCGGGGTGCTCCTCGAGCCAGTTGGTCAGGTCCAGGACGACACCCTTGACGACAACCCAGAGATCGTCCTTCGTGTTGTGCTTGGCAATCTCCTCCATGGTGTACTCCTTCTCGGGGATAGAGAAGGCCTTGGGCTTGCTGGAAGCCTCCTTGGCACCGGCCGAAGAAGCGGCAGGCTTCTCGGCGACTTGAGCGGGGGCGGAGCCGGCAGCGGCGCCGTTGGCCACTCGAC
>PNRQ01000393.1:0-18160 GCA_003439915.1 Trichoderma atrobrunneum | reverse complement strand
CAACCGGCCGCTGCGCCGCCACCGATGGACGTCCACCCAGCGAGTGTGGACTCGCCGTGACCTCGTCAAGGAGCGCGCCGAGTTCTTCGACACCAGAGTCGTCTGCCGGCCCGAGATCTGGCAGACGCTGCATGCCGCGCTGCAGGTCCTGTGGGAGGCCAACCCGGAAGATTCCCAGGACGAGGACAATGCCCTGGCCACGGCCCAGACCATTCTCACGGCCGCCGAGATCTCCCTGCCGACGGGCAATCTTGTGAATGGTGCGTACGATGCCCTGGGCAACTTGTATGCGCTGCCCGAATGGGTCGTGGCAGACCCGGACAACCTGGCGGATGACAGAGACCCGGATGCCAAGGGCGAAGGATCGACTGCGGGCGAAGAAACCGCCGGAGAGGATGACGACGACGCTGACTCGGAAGAGGCCGAGAGGAGGAGGGAAGAAAAGGGCAAGGGAGTGCTGGACGAGCGGGAGATGGTCACTTTCCGCGCGCGGCTGAGCGAGACGGGCCGGGACATTAAAGTCACCGTGGCCAAGACAGACAGCGTGCGGAGTGTCATTAAGAAGATTACAGAGCAGTCAACAGTGAGTTTCCTCTTTGCTTTGTGTTATCGCTTCTTGTTGTTGTATTGGTCTGCTAATACCTTGTTATCTACAGCTTCCCCCAGACAAGAAAATCCGCCTGGCTTACATGGGCAAGATGCTCAAGGAAAACTCTTCGCTCGAAGCCCAGGGCTGGCACGCCGGCCACGTCATAAACGCCTTGGTTTTCAACCGATAACACCCCGTCCTACTACTACTTCGTCTTCTTCTTCTTAACCCTTCACATCCTCTAAGAGTTCCTAATTTCTTAACACACATATTCTATTTCCTTTGGCCTTGTCTGGATAATACCCCATATCTCTTCTTTCTTCTTTCTTCTCAACGCTGCGAACTTGGAGTTTCAACGGAGTATCTATTTATTTCTATTCATCATTTGCACAAGAACGTTCTTATTTATACCCCACACAAAATACACTACACTCTGCCACGTACATATGACGACAACGGCAAGGAAGAGAGCAGCGGACGACAGAGACGAGAGCAAATGGCACGGGCCTGTATCTGAAGAACTTTTTTTTGGTCTGCCTGTTGGAGGTAAAGCATACAAGCTACTCATTACGGTTTTTATCGCTACAAATACTACTATTTAATCGATATTTTGCTGCCATCTTCAGGTAGTCATAAACTTTTAACACAAGAAACAAAACAAGATCTTTTTTAAATGCTGTCAAGATTTCCGCCTACATCAAAAACAGTACACGCAACTTAACCCGCCCCCCTTATGGCATTTTCATCACGACATCTTCCCATACCTTCCACTCCTTTTTTATTCCCAACTCTCCAGTAGAAGATCGAAACCAATACAACTACTCCCAATTCTCGCTTCCCTCCAGATCCCTTCTTTTGCCTCGATAAAAGATTTAAATAGAGTAAGGTAAGTATAGATAAAAAAGCAAAGAAAACACCCCCGCACAAACCACCATCTAACCGGTTCTACAAACGAATAGAAGAGAGAAGAAGACAGCATTCCCTCATGAAAATACGCAAAGAAGAAGAAGGGCAAAATAATAAAAAAGGGATTCGTAAGATTATCTAAATTTTTTGGTGGTGTGTGCGTTGTGTGTATCTTTAAGTCTTTCTTCCTTCCGGTATCGAGTAGTTCCCATGTCTAAGCCGTTGAGCCAATCTTATTCAGACCCTTTAGTGAGCCTAAGCTGAGGGCCAGGCCTTGTGATCTACTCCTTATGCGCACGAAGCCTGTGATGGGACCGTCCTCTCCTTCCTTTTCGATGCTCAAGTTGGCCAGCGCGTCCTCGCCTGCGGTGGGAAACAGTTAGTACACGATTCAATTAGAAGGCATGTAGACATGATTGCTACGGAGAGGTTGTAGCTGTACTTACCAAATACACTGCGAGCGTACAAGTTTGCGCTCAAGAACTGGCAGTCTCCCTTCAGACTGGCCTCGGGCGTCAGGCAATTCATGTTCGTGCAGGCCATGAGCTGATCCAGGAACTCGCGTAGTGACTTGGCCTTGGAGTTGATGTTGACCTTGTTCTCCCACTCAAACTCTGTCCACATGGTGCGGAACTGCGTCTCAGTGCAGGTAGCAGGCTGGATGTAGTCCATGATGTCGACGTGTAGGTCGTTCAGAATGACAACGTTGGTGTCAGTTGAGTGAGCGCCGTCGTACACCACGTTGCCAAAGATGACACCCGTGTCTGTTGACGAGACCTTGATGGTGCACTGGACGTTGTGGAAGTCGTGGGGGCCCAGGTTCTGCGTGGTTGGCCGCTCGACAACCTTGAGGTCGCCCAGGGTTGCAAACTCAACCGACAGGTTTTGAAGAGTGTCGGTGGTCTGGTTGACTAGCAGAACGTCTAGGATGATGTCGAACTGGTGGACCTTGACATATGCCTCGGCGTACACGGGATCGGAGAAACCAGTCAACTGGACAACACGGCTCAGCTTAGATGTGAGGTCCTCAGCACCGCCCTCGCCACCAGTTGCCCTCTCCAAGTCCATCTCGATCTCATCCTGGCCGTCACTGGCATTCTTCTTGGACAATTGACGAATGGGAATCACATCGTCGACCTGAATGGCAGTCTTGGCCTTTTCACGAGCCTCCTTGGCGGCTCGCTTGGTCTCCTCGACCTGAACCATGGCACGGAAAGCCTTGCGGGTGTCGTCGAGCCACACTGCTTCCAGCTCCTTCTTCTCCTTGAACTCGGCAAGGGAGCGCACACAGGCCATGATTCGATCAACGGAATCCTCGTCAATGGGCGCCTTGACAAACTGAGACTGGCCAACACGAATGATGGAGATCATGATGAGCATGGCCTCGGCCTTGAGGGCATTGGTTCGTGCCTGCTCGGCTGAGATTTCTGAGTGGCGCATGACCAGCTTCACCAGTGTTGAAGACAGAACCGTTGACAGGTAGTAGTCTCCGTCAAGGATGAGCTGTCTCAAGGGTGGCTTCTGAGCGGCCTTGACAGCCTCCAGCTTGGCGGCGGCGGACGACTGGCTAGTGAGCGCAGTCTCGGTCGCATATGTACCATCGGCCAGCACCTTGCGGGAGCCGGTTGGCGCAGAGGGCTTCGAATGGCCGTTGGTCTGGTCGTCTTTCTTCTCGTCGCCATCCTGCTCTTCCAGCAGCCTCTGTTCTGAAGCAACAATGGGGATCTCTCCCAAGCTTGCACGGATACCCTTCCAAGCATCTCGGATGTCCTTCTCCTCTAGAGAGTACTCTCCAATGATCCACAGAATACCACGATAGACCTTGCCAGCTCGCACCTCGCTAAGAGTTGATACAAGACGGCGTACAATGGTGGTTCGGAGCTCAGGGAACTTCTCGACGACCTCCTTGACGAAGTTGATGACATCAACAGCAGATGTGTTTGTGAAATCGGCGATAAAGTCCATGAGAAGCTCCACAACGCTGGCGGCAACTTCTGAG
Organism: Trichoderma atrobrunneum; assembly: GCA_003439915.1. Lineage (NCBI taxonomy): Eukaryota > Fungi > Ascomycota > Sordariomycetes > Hypocreales > Hypocreaceae > Trichoderma > Trichoderma atrobrunneum. Next base: position 14,666 of record PNRQ01000393.1, on the reverse strand, counting down.
AATTTGATGGCGCATTGGTGGATGGAGTGGATTAGGAGGGATCGGTACTCGGTGTTCTTCTCATACTCTTGGTCAACCGTCTTAGACAATTCCTTCTTCAACAGCAGGACCACTTCTTCGACATTCTTGCTAGAGACCATGGCCAAGGCCAGCTCGAGGGCCTTTTTGCGGACGTCAATGTCTGTGCTGCTGAGAACTCGCAGAATCTCCATGACGAGGTCGTCTAGGACACCCTCATTCTTCTGGCGCAATTGGTCGACCCGGTCAAGGACAATGAGCTTGACGTTGTTGTCGGCCTCCTTGATGCTGAGCTCGATAAACTTGGATGCCGCGGCCTTGACAGCGACGGGGTTGTTGGTCAAGGCTGTCAGCGATGACGCCGCCTCGTAGACGACGGTGGATGCGCCGGCTTCCAAGAGGTCAAAGATTAATCGCAGATATCGAGCCTATCTCTGTTAGCTTAAGAGGCTCCTTATGACCAGTCACGCAGAGGTCGTACCTTGTTCTGGGAGTTCTGCACAGCGTCCTTGCGGATAAACTCCAATTCGACCAATTGCAGCAGTTCCTCGGCGTTGGGAATTCCGTCAAAGACGGAGCTGAGATATAGGAGGGCGGCATCGTGGTTGATGCTGGCGAGCGCTGCGAAAGCATTCCTCTTGCATGTGGCATCGGTCTCGCTCTCCAAGAAGGTTGCGATCAGCTCTGCGGCGTCGGGAATAAGAGATGGTGAGTGTTGGAAGATGGAGGCGACTGCGAAAACTGCATTCTTCCTGACGTAGGCGTGTCGGTGCTCAAGGCAGGATCGCGCTGAAGAAAGGAGAGGCTCAATGAGCTCTGCTTCTCTAAGCTTGCAAAGGAAACGGAGGGTGTTGCCTCGGATGTATTCGTTGGGGTGCTGCAAATCGTTTCGAATACCATTGCTATACCATGGTCAGTCGATTCGAGGTTCGTTCCAATGGCTCATAACACCTGCCAATTGCAGATAATGAATGGGCTTGACTAACCAGACTAGAATCATCTCCTGCTTCAGCTTTCCAGCAGAGTCAAGCTTGGGACATATCTCGTAGTAAAAGTAGAGGAGCTTCTTGAGCGGCTTATACTTGGAGGGCATGACGAATCGGATAATGTGCATGAGCAGTGACGGCATCGGGTCTCCGTTGAGCATGATGGTCAGGATACGCTTCATGGTGTCGACCTTGCTCTCGTCGGTGCCTTTCTCCAGCTGCATGCGCAGGTCGGAGAGGGAGGGCACGTCCGAGGCATTGTCCTGGTGCACCAGGCTGTAGGCGTTTTCGAGGAACCCAGACATGGTGTAGCCGGCTGTGTAATTGTAATTGTAATTCGGGGCGCAGAGAGAGATCTAGCTCAGCGTCGAGTTGAGGCTGCGGGGGAGGATAAGGGGCCTCAAGAGAGAGCGGGAGGAGCTTCGAATATCGCAGAGCTCACCAGAGCCATGTGCCGGAGAGTCGCAACAGCACCAATTCCAAGGCTCGAGCTGCCAGAGTCGCCGCGAAGAGTCTGGAGAGCGGGCGGGCGTCTGGAGGATGTTGTTGCTGTTAGGTGTTAGGCTGCGTCTGCTTCAGACAATCTGGCTCTTCACTGGCGATGGCTCGCTGGTTACAGGTGGCACTAAGCAGCACGTTGGAGGCGGGCGTGGGGGCTCACGTGATGGAGCTATTCCCTTGTATTCGTACAGCATTGCGGCCTCGTTGCAGTGCTTGGTACCTGTCGTGGTCTCACCGCCATTGATTTTCTGCCGTGCCCCACCATCCAGTGACGGAGCTGTCCTATGAATTCGTTTCGCCGCAGCCTCGCGACTTGGATCTAGCCCTGGCAACTCGACAAGGCCTCATTCAACAGCAGCTATGGCGGCCCCAAACGACCAATTCTACATCCGATACTAGTGAGTGATTCCCTATGGACCGTGTCTGACCAGTTGTTGCTACAGCTGCTGATTATGTGCGCAGCTCGGGCCACATGGGCCGTTTCGGCCACGAATTCTTGGGTACGATGACCACCTCAACAGCCATCCGCCGAGGCTCAACTTCTGGGTACTAACAAGGACGATAGAATTCGACTTCCGAGTTGTCGGAGATGGCCGCAGCGCAGTCGCTAGATACGCAAACAACTCCAACTACAGAAACGACAGCTTGATTCGGAAAGAGAGTAAGGAAACGCTACACCCACTACCAAATGGATTACCCTGTGTGGTTTTCACTTGGTGGTATTTTCGACGAAGGAAACGGAAACACTAACGACAAATTTGTAGTGTGTGTGAGCTCCGCAGTCATCGAGGAGATTAAGCGCATTGTCAAGCAGAGCGAGATTATCAAGGAAGACGATTCCAAGTGGCCGCAGAAGAACAAGGATGGCCGACAGGAGCTAGAAATCCGATTAGGAGGAGACCACATTTCATTTGAGGTTTGTTTTGCGTCAAGGTTTTTCGAATACTATGGCAGTGGCACCGAGACTGACTCTCCGCGATAGACGGCCAAGATTGGATCATTGGTTGATGTCACCGAATCAGCCGACCCCGAGGGCCTCCGAGTCTTTTACTACCTCGTACAAGACCTGAAGGCGCTTGTTTTCAGCCTGATAGCCCTCCACTTCAAGATTAAACCAATCTGAGCCGGCGTCGGCATGCTGGAGAGACGGGCAGCGCAGAGTTATGATACCCAGTCGCCTCAATGAGGCATCGGCGATGCGCATGATTGTCACACGGTGTTCATGGTAACAACATGTATGGGAGAATTAATTCCAGATCTAGGGTGGCGTATGGGGAAAATGCAAAAGCAACTCATTGATTCAATAGCAGGGCCATATGGAAGCCATGGGTAATTGTATGAATCAGCACATCGGGAATATAGTCAGTATGGGTACCCTAGAACGGCCCTCCCATGGGGCATTTCAATCTTACAACTGTTAAAGTCTTATATGTCTCGTCTCGGGAAAATGTCTCTTGTAGTTTTTTCCCCCTCCACCCATCAAGACGCGGCTCTGTCTTATATTTGGTCAGCACTATTTGGGCTGGCATGATTCAGTTTCTACCTAGGTGTCTATGGTACGATGTTCGAGTACAGATATCATGATACTGTACATGCAATGAAAAGGTCGAATTCGTTAGATGATTCATGCTTCATGATGTCAATACGACACATTGACCCCTTGCTTTACTCTTATTATCTGCTGGATCTTTGACTGCTTGATCAAGCCATGATCTGATAACATGCGTGTTTGATACCCGAGTGGGACTTGGCTGCACATGGTTCCGCCATTGATCCACACCCTTGTTCTGGTGGCTTGGTAGCGATCAAGTACATACCGCTGCCTTGATGACAGTCAGAACGGTATTTTATTTCTGCCTACTGCCTAATAATTGACTTTATTCAGTACGTGATGTTGATCTGTTCATCAATATCTAGTTGTATTCTGTAACCCCTTTTAGATACCTGCATAAGCTGCCTAATGCGGAAGAACCACAGCGTCCATCTGAAGTTCCCCTGCTGCCCAACCCAGCCCGTGCTATTCAAGTACAGCATTAGTACCTACAGCGTTTCCCCGGCCGGCCACGCTGCAATGCCACTAGCACCTCCGCAAATCTCCATCTGATTCTGTCATTGTGTGCGTGCAAGATACTTTGGTACATACGGAGCAAGGCATCGCCCAAGCATGTGCTTTTGCCCAGAATTCTCCCAACTTGACAGAAGTAACCATTGCCCTTCTCACCTGTACAGAGTCTGCCACGCAAAATAACCTGCTTTGCGCTGGTACCCCTCATCGGCATCACCGTGTTCTAGTTGAGTTGGGCGTAGAATCGCATCCAAGTACTGCTTAGGTCCCCCGTACTGCGGCCATCCCAAGTGGGCGCCGCTTATTGACAGTACCGGGTACGTCCCGTCTTCAGCGATATCCAGCACGCCAAAAGCAAAAGCCCAACTTTGCCTCCCGAAGAAAAGCCATCCATCTCATCTTGTCCAGTGGCTTTTTCCATTCATTCCCCCATCACCTCTTGTGTCCGTTGATCCGCCTCTCGTCTTCCATCATCTCGACAATTCCCAGCGTGTGCCATTGCGAGATGCACGCTGCATCCCGTCCCTGAATCCCCCCTTCCCGGCCTCGTGCTACCTGTACTTGTGCTGCAATCTGGGAACCATCACCGCCATCGCAGCTCGATCCGCTCTCGGACAACCCACAAACCCCCAGCACGGCGGCGCGGTTGAGACATCCTCGCTTATCGTCTAATCGTGGGAGACGAGCAGCCCGGAGGCCAAGATAACCGACCTGGTCTTTTTTTACTCTTTACTTCTTCTGCGGCGCACTGCTGCTCTTTCCTTCCATCGGCTCCCTGCACCAGCCTTGCCTGCCACGGACCGACTCGCTGTTTGTCGAGCACAATACACAATCTTCACAATGCCGACCCCATCCTCCAATCCGCCTCCTGAACCAACTTCTCCTCCTCCCTATAACTTTCCGACATGTCCTGAGGACCAGCCACACTCCTCTCGATCTCCCCGACCGGCACAGGACGCCACGCGACCGGCTTCAGATATGGAGACGAGCCAGAGCTCGGCGACAAGCATTGCCTCTCCTACAGCGTACTCATCTGAATCATCTCGCGACGGCCCTGCGACAGAATACTCGGTATTAATAGAAGGTCAGGCGTCTGCGGGAGCCTCGCCCATGGATACTACATCTCCCCGACCGCCATCTAGCGGCACGGTTGCCACATCTCCCATGTCAAGTGGACGTGACGATGATCTTAAGAACCAAGGAGCCGCTGCAACTGATCGCTTAAGCCGGGAGTCGTCCACCTTGTCTGCACATTTACAAGTCGAGAATCCGGGCTCCTTCCGACGTGAGCCCGACTCATTGGAAAGGCTCGAGGAGGAGGATGAATACGACTCTCCCCCCATGCCATCTGACTGCACGAACCTACGAGTAAGACTGCTGCCATTGCATTGATAATTCGGCGTATGTAGCGTGCTTACACTATGTGCAGAAAATCCCCATCTCACCATCATCATTCCTCCGACCCGGGAGTAAGTTTCGCGGCACACAACAATCCGAAAGACAGGTCTACGAGGTCCAAGTCGAGATCAAACATGTTGACCTGCGCGAATCTTTTCTCTGCGGCTACTTGCGTATCCAAGGTTTGTTTCGCCCCGAGCACTGTCGGCGATTATTTTCCCCATTGCGTCATAGCTAACCAGCTCGACCCCTGCTTATAGGATTGACCGAAGACCACCCAACACTCACCACCTACTTTGAGGGAGAAATCATCGGTACCAAGTATAACTTCTTTACCAAGCATGATGACTGGGGTGCCAATTCCAAAGTCGATCTCAGCCACTGGTCCAAGTTTAGCGCCTTTCGGCCTTACCAGAAGATGGCTCGGAAGGGCCCAGTGACCATCACTGACCTTGCGCAACGAGACCACATCTTTATGCGGTGGAAAGAGCATTTCTTGGTCCCTGACCACCGCGTTAGAACCATCACTGGGGCCTCTTTCGAAGGCTTCTACTACATCTGCTTCAACCAGGTTAAGGGAGAGATTAGCGGAATATATTTTCACTCCAAAAGCGAAAAGTAAGCCATCTACTCCAATGCACTTTGACGAGACTAAGACTAACGGCCTGTGCGCAGGTTTCAACAGCTGGAGCTGAAGCATGTTCCTGATAGAGGGTGCTTCAGTGCCATGGAGTTTCGGTAATGCCACGGTAGTGCCAAGCGAGGATATTCGTATTGTTGATTAATAGCGGATGTGATTTATGGGACTCATCAACAGGGAAGTCTTTCTTTTTTGTCTCTGCTTTTACTCTCACATATTTTATTTTTGGGAGGAATCGATTATGGAAGCGGTGTTCTACGGGATACATAGCATGCGTGCAAGGAGCCTGGCTGTTTAGTATAGGTATGTCGGGATGCACTGCACGGGTTTGAAATGAATATCTGGCTGTTATGAGGTTGTGTGTTAGCTATAACGTGACGAAATACGAAATAGATGGGACCCAATGACATTTGAAGGAGGGAAATGGACTACGAGATGCGATTTGTTCCAAGGTGCAGCATATAGTCTAGCAGATAATGTGTGTGTCTTATTATTCAGCCTCAAATTTTCTAAAATAACCTCGTCGAAACGGGTTGAGATCGTCTGCTGTTGTGCCCGTGTGTGCGGCTGCCGCCTCAAGCCTTTTCTTCTCGTGTGCCTCTAGGTCAGTGCTTGATACTTGTGAGTCTGGTAGACGCCGGTAGGTTATCAACCTTCGTGACCCTAAAGAATTTGTCAGCGGAATTGAAAAGCCAGGATTACGGAGTTGCATACATTTGTTAAAGACTTGAACGCAGACTACGACTACTTCCAGGCAAGGATGTGAGGGGACGGGGATCTCTTGCTCTTCGTCATTTGCCGTGGGCATCCAGAAAGCTAGACGGCCGTTGTCGACCAAGGTATCTGCGGCGAAGGCGAGGATGTCGTCGAGCATGGCTAGGAAGCTGTAGGGCTTCTTTGGAGGGACGTAGTCGGGTGATCTGAGAGACAATGTTAGGGCAACTCAATCTTCACTCTTGCTCTTGCAGGGAGAGAGACTTACTCCCATTCGTTTATTCCGAGCTCAATCAGCCATGTGGCATTTTCAGGGTTCTTCAACCCCAGGACTTTTAATCCTTCTCTCACACCGTACGGCGGATCACACACGATGCCATCCCAGATCCTCCTCCGTCTGATGGGCGTGTTTGTCAAGTCTGCGGAGAAGAAGCCACCCAGCTGGGGCTTGAGTCCGTACTGGGCAAAGTTTCCCGGCAAACTCTTCTTCTTGTTCCCCTCGCCGCGCATGCTACGGCCGTCAATGTCGCTGCCCCAGCCAATGGCGCCAAAGTGGGCACAGGCAATGGGGAAGGACCCCGTGCCGACAAAGGGGTCGTAGAAGAGTTTTCCAGGGCCGGCGAGGGCGATGTTTGCCGTGACGAGGGAGAGCTCGGCGTCCATGCTCGTGGTGGAGATGTACTCGCGCTTCTTGAGGTCATATCTATGAACGATGTCGCGGGCCGAGGTGGCGACGAAACGGCCTAGGCGAACGCTATCTGGGTGCTGGATTTTCAGGGGGACGCTGTTAAAAGGCCAGAACTCAAAGAGGGTGAATGTGTCGTCCGGGTTGGACATGCGGATGGGTCCGTCGAAGGGGAGGTAGCTGAACGTGTCGATGAGGGCGAGGCGCTCCTTGTTGGTGTGCGCGCCCTGAAACGAGTCTACGACGAATTTGAACGATGAATCTTTGTATTTGGGCCATAGGTGGGAGGTTTGCGATTTGATCACCTCGTGGAGGGCGTCGAGAGTGTTGGCGGTTCCCCAGAGCTCGTGTATTGAGTGGGCGAGGACGGAGCGCCGGAGGAGCTTCTTTGCGTCGTCTACTGAGGGGAGTTGGACGACGCAGAAGGGAGACTGGAGAGAGAAGAATGAGGATGTGTTTTTGATGAGAGAGTTTGCGTGATGGTGGCTTTGGTCTTACCTCAGGGTCGTATTCTTTGATTTTGAGATCTAGGTTTTCAATGATTGCGAGGGCTTCGATTTCGGGCACTCGGAAGGATTCGTGCTCGGAAGCAAACTTGATGAGGAAATCCATTGTGTAGTCTATGCTTGGTATAATTTGACGTCTGATTTGTATGCGTTGAACAGGATGTGGTTGATTTTCAGGGTATCATGAATGAAGCCGGGATGTGTCCGTCTAATGAAGAAAAATAGGAAGTGAAAATGGCAGTTTCTTTCTTATACGCCCTTTTTGTGCCCTCTAAACTAATGGAAGGATGAGTTTTCTACAATTAAATAAGAGTTAGTAGGAGTTAATTATCTGAGTTTAGTCAAGTCAGGAGATATTTACCACAAGTTTATAAAAAGAAAAGAATGAATGAGATTTATATTTATTTCATCGCCGAGTGTCTATGAAAAAGTAGCCCCGCTATGATGGAGGAAAAAATTATGAATTTAGCATCGCTGCATCTTATCAGGCTGGATGCGGCCACTGGCCTTAGGCGGGTACTTTGTCGCTTGTACCTCCCATCTCACTCTTAGCCTCTCTCTAAAAATCAACTGTTGAAACCTCGATCACGCAGCTTTATAACGCCAGCTTCACTCTCGATATACGCATAACTCGTCAATTGAGCATCGTATTCGATTGTACAAGCAATGCTACACCAAGCTCCGTCGATATACCAGTCGCCAAAATGCTTCGTCACGTACGGCACGATGGGACACGTTGATCCTAGGCAGATTCCAAGTAAAGGCAAGCCTTGGACGGCCATATCAGATCTCGACTTTATCCACAAGGTTAGTCAGTGCTCTTGACATAGAGTCGTATGAATCGTATCATATGAAGTAGCGTTGCTAATAATAATAATAATTACCAGGTTGACTTGATCATCCCTCAGGACATTTATGAAACTGTTGTCCAGAAGATGACTGAGCGTGAAGCCCCGACATACTACAGAGTCGTCATGACGCTGGACCAGGTGCTGGAGACAAAGTTTCTTACTCAGTACATCAAGCTAGGTGAGTCTGTTTCTTTCGTCTTGGGCTAGCATCCCATCTACTTTCGCGCTCCAAAGCTGATCTGTCGTAGGAAACATCATGATGCTCTCCGAAGGCAAAACGACTATTGGGAATCTATTCACTCTTCAAGAGGGAAACTTGGACCTATATCTCGATAGAGAGACGTATGAGCGTGCTGGCCTAGAGGGAAAGCCTTACGGTAACAAGGGTGACCGAGGATCTAAACCCAGATGGAGTACGTCGATGAACTTTCCGTTACTCTTTATATACCCGGATGCTAATTCAGGCCTACAGAAGTCTCATATAACCTCAGAGAGGAATCCATGCTACACGGGAGAAAAGGATTCGACAGACTGGTGTATACGTGTAAAAATGTATTGAACCAGCCCGTAACATGGCTCGTCTGCAACGCCTCTAGCTCTGGTAAGTGCACATACAAGTACTCTTCATATTGTTCCATGTTGTTATTTGCCTATTTATATAAACTTCATCTATTGGATCTGACATACTACTAGCTATGAGCGTAGATTTATTGCAGGATCTCAACGCGACAGAAATGACATCTTCACCAACACTATCCAAAGATACCGGAATCTATCAGATACCCCTTAGGATACCTTCCACAATCCTTGCGCAAGGAGACCGCGAGGCTCTTGAGTATTCTGCGACAGAGATGTACGAGTGGCTATCACTGGTCCGATTGGAAAGCCCTCGTGTTGTAGCCGGGGATGACATCGACCCTTATCTCTCGCGATACGCGCTACCAGAAGCAGACAGCACCGCGGCCCAAGTGCAAGTCTGTAAGCTAAGTTGGCAGGGATTCCTATCCTCGAGCTGGTTAAGGAGCCTATTCGTCGACATAGTCACCAACTGCCCCTCGCAATCTTGGTTTGCGCTTAGCGGCACGACCTTTTCTCGCAACATCCTTGGAGGATGCAACGAATTGAGTTTTCTTCGGCCGCCAGAGAGCGCGGGAGAATTTCTCATGTGGGAGACCAAAAGTCAGGACTGAGGAAAGTATGGAGCTTAGGCTTGCTTAGACCGCACATTTCGCTCCTCAGACAATCCTTGGTCAAGAAGGGCCTCCTCTACTAGCTTGCGCAGATCCGCCTGGCCCTCAGCGGTATTAAAGTCCTCTCTCTGGGCTAACTCTTCGATTCTGCGGCGGAACTCGGGATCGAACTCGGCAGGGATGTCCTGCGTCTCGTCCATGGTGCCAACCGTGACCTTCATGCCTTCTGGGGCATTCTTCATGAACTCGGCTGCGCTGGCCTCGAGCTCCTTGCCAGCCTTTTCGGATTCAACGGTAGCTAGATAGACAGCGACTTCGGGGAAATCGCCCTCTCCCTCAATCTTTTCCCTTGCTGTCAGCCCTTCCAAGCCTCTGTGCAAGACGTCTACACCCAGCTCGACCAGGGCTTTGGCGGCGTCGGTAGTCTCGACGACAAACAGGGCGGTCTCGTTGTCTTCGTCCTTGAGGTTGACATCGACCTTGAATTCCTGGATCAATGTTCGAAGCAGATCCAGATGGTTGTAGCTGGCCGCGGCATGGACAAGCGAGTATCCATGTTCGTCCTGGCCTGATGCCAACTCGGGCTTTTCTCGAAGAAGAGGCAGCAGCGCGGGGCTGTTGTCAGCTGCCAGGAGGAAAGGGTTTGATGACGCCATGAGGATATTTGGGTCGAAGCTGGGGCGCGGTATTCGGTAATGGGGGGCTTTCTGTGTAGCCTGATGAATGATTGAAGCTTTACTTGCGCAGATGATGTTTGTTGGTCGGTGCTTGTATTTGATTTGGCAGCTATGGAGGGGTAGAATTTTTGTCCAAAAAATTTGAGCATTCCGAGTTGCCCCTCCCCCACCATGCAGGTGACATCCATCAATTCGACTGGGCTCCCGGGCTGCCTAATGGCTGAAGTGTAGCCGCTGTAACTCAGGGCTAGGGGCCGTTGTAGCGGGCGTTTTTACTGAGCTCCATCGCTAGAGGCAACCGGCACAGCAGGCACCAGGCGATCTACAAGCGTCGGGCACTTGCCCACTGACCCCACACACAGAGCTAAAAAGAATTCATCGTGTGTTAAGAGAGATCAACACCTGAGGAATCCAAAAACTTTCACCTCTGCCACTATCCGATCCGATTCAAAGACTCAAAGCAGATCCCGGTCGATTCTCCCTCTAGTCTCTAGTTGGTCAGTGCTTGATATTAGCCTTTCGGTGAGGAGTAATTCTGTGCTTAGTCTGCGTCTGACTCACCAAACTTACAGGGCTGAGTAAAAAGAGGGCAGTGTTTGGTGCGACTAGCCGCCAGGATATTACCTACTGCAAGGGTAGCCGTGTGTGCCTTGTTTGCATCAAAGAGGGAGACGAGCTGAACTGGTATTAATACGACGGCATAGCTCTGGTAGAAAGCTGGACCATCAAGCATTCATCGTTGCCGTGGATCAGCTCTAGAAGCACAAAATAGCCGGGGGAAAACCAGTGTATGACCTTTGCGCTACGAATTGGACATTCGTCTTACGGCTTCATATCTCACAACTTCGCTACTCCCATCTACAACTACGTCCTTCGAACAGCCTGGTTGATCAGCACAGACAAAGTCCAAAGAGCAAAGATGGCTGCGCCGTATGTAGAGCAGGATGTATCGGCTGTCTCTCAGATGATTTCATCTCTGGAGGCAGCCCGAAAAGACAAACGACATGGTGGATTTTCCTGCAAAAAGACTACTTTCAAGATCAAGTCCTCTCGAGATGGCATCGAGGTCGACTCTTGGAGAATGCAGGACTGGGACTACAAGAAGAAGGGCCTTCCCACATATGCCCGCGGCCTCTTTACCACAAAAACCAGCAGAAACGTTCCGGAAATTGCAGTCAGAGGCTACGACAAATTCTTCAATGTCAACGAAGTGAACGAGACCAAATGGGACGTGGTTCTCAAGAATACAAAGGGGCCGTATGAGTTGACGCTCAAGGAGAACGGCTGCATCATCTTCGTAGCTGGCCTCGAAGACGACACCCTCCTCGTTTGCAGTAAGCATTCCACTGGCGACCGCAGCGATGTCGAGCTTAGCCATGCGCGTGCCGGAGAGATTCGACTAGAGAAGCAGCTGGCTGCCGTTGGCAAGACCAAGGAGGATCTGGCACGAGAGCTGCGTTCCCGAAACATTACTGCCGTAGCAGAGCTTTGCGATGACTCGTTTGAAGAGCACATTTTGGCCTATGAGAATGATAAAGCTGGACTTTACCTCCATGGCATCAACCTCAACCTACCTGAGTTTGCAACCTACCCAAGCAATTTCGTCCAAGAGTTTGCAGACCGATGGGGGTTCATCAAGACAGATCTGTTGGTGATGGAGGATGTGAACGAGGTCAAGACATTCTTGGAGGACGTGGCCAAGACGGGGTCATATTCAGGCCGTGATGTCGAGGGCTTCGTCATCCGATGCAAAATGTCCCGCAATCATACTGCACTGCCCTACCAAGACTGGTTTTTCAAGTTCAAGTTCGAGGAGCCTTATCTGATGTACAGACAGTGGCGCGAATGCACAAAGGCCATGATCTCCGGAAAACAACCCAAGTTTAAGAAACATATCAAAATCACCGAGGAATATCTTACTTATGCCAAAAAGCAGCTGGTCGCCAACCCGAATTTGTCCAAACTCTACAACCAAAACCACGGCATCATCAAGCTACGAGACGACTTCCTTGCATACAAGAATCTCAAGGGATCAGATGCCGCCAACCTCGACCTTTTGGATCGTGTAGTGATGTCGGAAGTCACTAAGGATGTAATCCTGGCACCCATTGCCACCATTGGTTGCGGAAAGACCACCTTGGCGCTGGCTCTAAAGCATCTTTTTGGCTGGGGCCACATCCAGAACGACAACATTTCGGGCAAGGGACGGCCGCCGAGATTTGTCAAGGCCCTCATGGATGAGTTGAAGGAGCACCCAGTTGTTTATGCAGACCGAAACAATGCACAGAGGCACGAGAGAAAGCAGCTTATCGGTGACGTCAAGGCACAGAATGTGGAAACACGAATCATATGCTTGAATTTCCGACACGATGAAGAGACAATTGATGAGATCCGCCGGATCACCCAAGATCGTATCATTGAACGAGGAGACAACCATCAGACGATCCATGCGGCGACTGATAAGGATAAATATTTGGACGTCATGGAGGGGTTTATCAAGCGATTTGAGGAATGCAACCCCAATTCTCCCCCGGACGCAGGCTTCGACCTGGTCATTGATCTGGATCCCACGGCTGGCAGCAGAGTGAACCTGGAAACCCTTGTCAATGAACTCCATCTGTCTCTGCCAAACGTACTCAAGGAAGTGCCAAGCCCTGAGAAGCTCGACGAGGCCATGGAATATGCGCTTGCATACGCTCCCGACTTTAAACACACCATTCCCGATAGAGGTGGCAAGAAAGACGCCAAGCAAGGACAGCGACAGCAGCAGCCGGCACAACCAAAGAAGAAGGGGCTCGAGTATATGTCCGTGCATGTGGGAAGAGATCAGATTGACAAGGTCCTTGACAAGGCATTCAAGGGAGTCGGTCCGGAAATATCGCGATTCTTCTGGCAGCTCAAGAATACAAGAAGAGTGCAGCGCCAGTTCCATGTCACGCTGATGCACAGGGCGACGGCGGCCCAGTACCCGGAGTTGTGGAAACGGTATACCGAGCTTCATGAAGCTGCAGGTGGCGGTGATGGTATCCTTGGCGAATGCGACGTGTTACTCGAACGGGTAAGTTGATGTATATCATGGTGAAACTCAAGTTTATTTAACTAACCCTTTTTGATAGGTTGTTTTTGATGACCGCATCATGGCTATTGTTGTTCGACTTTTCGACGCAGAGAACAAGTGGGAGTGCGTGAATAAGGTTGCGCACATCACGGTGGGAACGCGAGATGCCGCGGTGAAGCCGAAGGAGAGCAACGATCTGCTGGCCAAGTGGTTGGAAGTTGGTGCTGGTAATGAGGGGATTCAGGAAGTGGTGTTTGCCGATAAACCGACGCTCAAGGGACAGGTCAAGGGCGTTACATACCGGTGAGGGAAGACGAGCATAGCTGTATCCATTGAGGCAGGCGTTTTGAAGTGGAAACAAGGAAAAAGAAGAATGATAGAAAACGGCAAATGTATGCCGAATTAACATGATGATGTGCTTTATACCGGATGTATACCCACTCAACTGAGCGAGCCTAGAAGTACTTTATATACATATTCATGTAAGGAAGAGGTAGCACTTTGTCCCGCTAAGGGCAGACGGTGTAATTATGAGGACCCTCGAAACGTCTCAACATTTTTATATGCAAAGAGGGATAAGAAATATGACGGGGCAATTCAATTGGGCCATGCTCAGCTGGAGAGACCTTGAGGAAGGGGTATAAGTAGGGACAGAACGTGTATCAAAACAGGGTCCAATAACATCAATACAATGAGAGCCAAAAACCAAAACCAACCGAACCATACCGAACCGCCAAACCAGAGAGGAAAGGAAATGTGTACGCAATGCTCTACTCGTCGTCTAGGAATCTGCTAGCTATCCTTCCGAAAAAGGGAACCTCGAACCTGTGAATCGGATTGTTAGCTTAGATGGCTTGGAATATCATTGGATGCTCATGGGTTGGTTGACTAACCTGTCTAGTATCTCTGCGTCTTGATATGCTTTGAAGGAGAGAAATCCGATTAGGACGAGGTCGGCAATGAAGATGATCCAGCTTAGGAACGAAGACCAAGATAATAGGACGTGGAAGACCATGACGGCTGTGAAGAGGAGGGCAGACTGCCAGGCGTGGAATCTACATACAGAACCGGTGTTAGTCTCAATGCGCTCTCTCAAAGATTAGAGCAAAGACAGCAGTATATATGCCAACATACCTGACGTAGTCGCTATTCCTCTCCAAAATCAAGAGTATCACAGCCCCAACAGGCGGAAACGCCAAATACGCCAAACAGGCCTCGTAATCCAGCCTCAAGCCCAGACTCGTATCGAACTCGCTGATCTCGGCGGGATATGCGCCCGGCATGGGCGTCCCCCCTCCAGCACTACCGCTACCGAAACCCCAGAGGCCGCTGCCGGACAATGCGCCGTGGGCACTGGCTGCGCCGGTCGAGTCGCCG
>PNRQ01000392.1:0-18315 GCA_003439915.1 Trichoderma atrobrunneum | reverse complement strand
CGGTGCTGGTGCTGCCGGTGCTGCTGCCGGCAGCGCGGGTGCTCCACCTCGGTATGAAGCGGCGACTGGCGATCAAGGCCGGAATAGTCCTCAGCCTTCGACCCATGAGCGCGACAATGCCGAATCAGAAAAGGCCTTTAAAGAATTACGTTTGTCTCCTATTTCTTTTACCCTCTTTCTCCTCTCATGTCTATTCACTCCGTATAGGGGTTGGGTTGCCGTAGGCCATCCATGTAAAGTGTACAGCTAACGTTGCCGGTTTTTACAGTCACAAAGTATAAGAACGTGAAGCGCCTCTACTTTGATGGCAAGTCTCAGATCGAACAGCTTAATGGCCAGATTGAGCATCTGCAGAATGCCGTCGCCAACCAGCGCATGTCGCAATCACGCACCGCCCTCGACGACAACGAATACGTCAACAGGTTCAACCGGCTCAACGGCGCTATCAATAACCTGTCGTTCAACATTCGCAAGGATTGGCGACGCCTGCCCCAGTGGCTTGAGAAAGTTGTCAGCCCCGATGCCCTCAAGACGGGTAAGCAGGAGATGACTGCGGTGGGCAGAGCCGTCATCACCAAGTGGATAGTGGACGAGGTCTTCAACAAGTGCTTCCACCCAGACTTGGATGCCGCCTTTAGCAGCCAGCTCAAGGAGATTGAGCTTCACATCCGAGGCAATGCGTACACCATGCACAGCCAGGAGGAGTTTGACGCGCTGACGACCAAGGTGGTTAACTGGCGGATGGCGACGCTCGACGGGCTGCAGCACAAGCTCAACTCGACAACAGCAGGAGACAACCGCGCAGGGCTGATTGCCAAGATGACCACCAACCTGGCCGCACACCTGTACCAGTTCCTCATTGAGCCGCCGCCGGCCGGAGTCGAAGGTAGCACCTCGATGATTGTGGAGCTGGCCATAGGCATCGCTGCCAACTTGCCGCGGGAGAGCCGAGACGTGACCATCATGTATCCTCTGCCGGGAGACGTGCTGCAGGCGGGCTTCATGGAAGTCGAAAAGGGAGGACTGCCTTCTCTCGATGGCCAGAAGGAGGAGGCCAAGGTGGATGCCGATGCAGACAAGGATAAGAGCAGTAGCAGCGGAGATTCAAGCAAGGCTGGTAAGTTATTTTGTTTCATCTTATTTGTATGGACTTTTGCTAACTTGTTGACCAAAAAGGATCCGGCCGTGTGCGATTTGCAGGATTTGTGGCCATTGAAGTAAGGGGGCGACAGGTGTTGATGAAGGCCCCGGTATGGACATTGTAGAGGGCGGAACAGGGCGGTGACAAGAGCGCATCATGTGTATTGTGATGAGGGCGAAATGACACCCCTTTATTTCCCCTCGAGTATTTCTTTTCTTTTTCTTTTTACTTTATTCACTTCTTCTCTACGGAGGCTGGTACCGATGACCGAAATGGATATCTTATGTTGTTCCTCCTCCTCTAATTTCTCTCTTGGACTGTTGATAGTGAGAGAGACTTTACCTCACCTTATTGTCTGTTTACTCACTTGGTTATGGATTTGTATGACGATTGACTCGGCTGGATGGCTGGCATGAGGGCATGAAGGCATGTGAAGCGAAGCGAGGCTGTGTTTTGTAAATAGACTTATGGGCCGTCTGAGGAAAGAAGAGAAAAGCTAGATGGACGGTCCTGAGAGGCTATTAGAGTAGATGATGAGAGATGATTGCTACGCCATTTGTCGTGGAAGATGTGGTGAGGTGATGTCCTGACTGATGAGGGTGAAGTGTTGGTTAGGGTTGTGTTGTTGGTGTGACTAAGAGCAGTAGCTGGTATTCTTTGTGACGAGGTTGAAATAATTGTAGAGCTGGCTATTGGCTTTAGTTGCTCACAGCCTTATTCCAGCGTGTATTCAAGCCTTTGAACAGCTTGAGGCCTCGACTAGTGGCCATCAGGCACGGTGAAGCATCTGATCTTCTCATATAAGTTCATCGTGCTCCCTCGCTTCAAGATGCTTGATTTAAAGTTGCGCCAAGGTACATGTATAGAGGGAACATTAGGAGTTTGATGCATCTCCCCAAATAAGCAAACGTTCTGCAACTAAACAATATAGTGAGGCCTTAAGAAGGGGGCCCAACAGCAGGCAGAACAACGCGATGCGGCCTATTAGAGGCTATCCACGTCAATGGGTGTGTATGGAAGCTCCCATCTCGTTTCATCAGGGCGCCAAGGCAGAGCTATCTATGAAGCCCTCCCTTAGCCGTGCCTATTCTCCTCGCTTGCTTCTTTAGCTCAATGTTAGCAACAAGATGAGTAGCGTAGCAGTGGACAGTGAGTGCATGGGAAGAACCACTACTGGCACTCCTTGGTTAATCCATCGGACAAAATCATTTTCTCGTAGAGTGTGGCCGTCTTGGTTATAATCGCATCCCGCAAAATGAGTATGGAAACACAATTAGATCTTTATGATCCAAGCATGTATTCGTATATACTCCGCGGGCGGAGGGGGCGAAATGCAGTGTAAGTGTGTAGAGGTAAATAAGAAGCGGCTATGCCTCTCTGTTATAGTATCCATCTTATAGCATTGAATGACGATATTTTCCGAGTACAAACTCAGCAGGGGCACTAAGTGACTTCATGTTGAAGCTGGTCCAAAAGAAGACCAGCCTTACAGTAATTGACAAAGACTTAGCAACACCCATTTCGCCTTCCAGTCTGATAATTTTCTTTTTCCTTTTTTTTCTTCTCTCTTTATCTCTATCTTGCCTCTTTCGGTATTAATATTTGTTCTCCATTGTGATCAAGTCGATGCGATGAAACTTTGGGGAAAAGAGTCACCGCACCCTGTTCTGTGGCAATGCACGATTCCAATCCCAACCTTGAATGTTGAGTCACAGCTTCAGGGTCTTGGCTTAGTTGGGACTGAGGTACCCTTGGTGCCTTGGTGGGCGCGGAATGGCCCGGCAGAGGGGTGAAGGTACTTTTGGCCACAAAAAAGCTGGACTGAGTCATCGAGGGCTCAAATTGATTTGACATCAAATCCATGGATCTTCATTAGCTGTTGCTGCGGGTTGGCTGTGTTGGTTTTCTGCGCTATGCTGCTTGTGAGCACTTTGTGACTCTTCTTTTTCCTCTTTTGTCTTTTTTTCTCTCATGGTTTTATTCTTTTATTATTTTTTTATCTTGACTCGTTTCTTTTGACTCTGGGGCGTGGAATGGAGCATGAGATTAGTTAGCTGAGATGAGATGAGGCTTTGCTGCAAGGCGAATCACACAGGCTGTTTTTTCAGCGGGCTGTTACACTGAGAGAGAGTCATCGCTAGGCGCAGAAGGATCGACTGCATGTACTGGTACCTGTACCTCAGTGCTCGCTGGTACTTAAGGCGCTGAGAAACCACTGCACTTAGTCCGCCTCCCCTCTTCCACTTCATTCCCATTCCGGCAGAAAAAAACTTGATCCGCGGGGCACTTTGCTTGCATCAGCAGTCTTTTTTTCTTAGCGGGTTTAGCATTTGAGCTTTTCTTTTTCTTTTCCTACATCGACATACAGACAAAAAGACAAGCTTCTTTAGAGTCGAAGCTTTCTTTAATTCTTTAATTGTTTTATTAAACACCGTCACTATTCTACCGATACAGAACTGTGTTGTTGATACTACAAGCATCATGGCTGTTCGTGCTCAGTTTGAAAACTCCAACGAGTATGTTTTTTCTTATTGTGATTGATGGAGGGGGAGGGGAAAGAAGACGGGACGAGGAGGGATCTTGAGCTTTTGTCGACTTGGATCGCATTGCTTTGGGATTCCCCAGTTCCCTCTCTTTTCTTCTTTTTCTCTTCAACTACTGGGTATCCGGGCCTTGACTGACTCTGGTGGTTTTCTGCAGGGTTGGCGTCTTTGCGACGTTGACAAATTCATACGCCCTGGTGGCTCTCGGCGCCAGCGAGAACTTTTACAGGTAAATCAATACTGTGACCAGCAGCGACGGGAACGAGAACAAGCCCTAACGAGATATCCCGCAGTGTCTTCGAGGCTGAGCTCCAGGACGTCATCCCCATTGTGCGCACCACCATCGCCGGCACCCGCATCATCGGACGCCTCACGGCCGGCAACCGCAAGGGCCTTTTGGTGCCCACGACCACTTCGGACCAGGAGCTGCAGCACCTGCGCAACTCGCTGCCCGACTCGGTGCGCATCCAGCGCATTGAGGAGCGTCTGTCGGCCCTGGGCAACGTCATTGCCACCAACGACCACATTGCCCTGGTCCACCCGGATCTGGAGCGCGAGACGGAGGAGATTATCGCCGACGTGCTAGGCGTCGAAGTGTTTCGCCAGACCGTCGCCGACAACGTCCTCGTCGGTAGCTACATGAGCATTTCCAACCAGGGCGGCCTGGTGCACCCCAAGACGACCATCCAGGACCAGGACGAGCTGTCGAGTCTGCTGCAGATCCCCCTGGTGGCCGGCAGTGTCAACCGCGGCAGCAACGTCGTAGGCGCCGGCATGGTGGTCAACGACTGGATGGCCGTTACCGGACTCGACACCACGTCCACTGAGCTGAGCGTCATCGAGAGCGTCTTTAGACTCGGAGAAGGCCAGGGCCCCAGCAACATCAACACCACAATGAAAGACACCATGGTGGAGAGTTTTTACTAAACGGTTTCTTCTCTCTTTTTGGTGGTTTATACTCCTTACTTGATGTTGTCTTTTAACTTGTTTTGGGATTGTTTGAACAAACCGACACAGGCATGGTGTTGATGGGAACCCATTTTGTTTGCTTTCTTTACGAAACCGTCTTTTTCTTTATATATTTGTGTTGGAAGAAAAAAGAAAAAGACGGAAACCGAACGGGATGACGGCGGTCACTCGTGGGCGCGCGAGATATGCTGGTCATGCATGGGAGGCGTTTGAGTGTACATTTACTTTTTCACTACCCTTTTTTTCTCTTTTTTTTTCTTTTTACACTTGATGTTGGATCTGGTGTGTAGCTATATAATGGCTACCTACTACATACAGAGAGAGGAAGAGGCCTGAATCAATAGATGAAACTGGACTGTTTCTTGTGTAATCGATGTTCATGGACTATATTATTGTGACGGTGAATATTGAATTTGACAGCAATTGTCATATCTTAAACTGAACAATTACACAGTTCATTATTCTACTAGCAAGACTTATAGTCGTCCAATATTGTATATTTCTTACTGAATAGCATCCAATATCAAATGCGATTCTGACGCAAGTTTGCAGCTGAGGCAATGCCCCTCACCCAGCGACACTCACCGCCTACCACATCCAGCTCACCCCAATTGGACGGGCTGCAGGCACTTTGCAATACTTTGGCTGCCCCTCCATATGCTATCCCCCGACATACAATCTTTTGTTATTCTACAACCCGTCTCATTCAAGCATCTTTTTGATAGCCTCGTCTTTTTTAGAACCAATTACACAGATACAATGGCATCATCAAGTAAACCAGCCCATCTCGACCCCTCCGAGCTCGGTACCAAAGAATAGCAAGTTTCCCTCCTACTCTCTTATATATCACAACTCAATAACTTCCATCACCACATCATATCATATTCTAACATTGTTCACTCCGCGCAGCTGGGACAAGCTCTACACCACCGAACTCACAAATCACGCCGCCAACCCCTCCGACACAGGCACTAACTGGTTCGACGACTCCGACGCCGAGGGCCGCATCGTCGCCTTCCTCGACGCCCTCACCGAAGACGACCAGGATGTTCTTGAGAAGCCGCTGTCCAAGGAGGATGCTTCACTGATGGATCTCGGGTGCGGGAATGGCGAGCTGCTGTTTGCGCTGAGGGACGACGGGTGGGAAGGGCAGATGCTGGGCGTGGATTACAGTGCGCAGAGCGTTGCGTTGGCGAAGAGAATTGGCGAGACGAGGGACGCTCAAGAAGAAGAAGAAGAAACCGAGGGAGAAGGAGAAGCAGAAAAGACTTCATCAGTCCGCTTTCTTGAATGGGACCTCCTCGCCGGGCCGCTGCTCTCCCCCTCTGACGAATCCTCCCCGCTGTCCTTTGCGCCCTCCCAAGAAACCCTCTTCGACATCATCCTCGACAAGGGCACCTTTGACGCAATCAGTCTCTCCGCGGGGCTCTCTTCCTCCGACGAAACCGCAAACCCCTGCGAGACGTACCGCAAGCGTCTCCTGCAACTTCTCAACCCCAACGGCGGCGTGTTTCTCGTCACGAGCTGTAACTGGACGGAGCCTGAGCTGCGGAGCTGGTTCGAGGAGGATGAGGATGGGGAGTTGAGCGTTGTGGGAAGGGTTGAGTATCCGACGTTTACGTTTGGAGGGGTCAAGGGGCAGACGATTACGACGTTGTGTTTTAGAAGGGGGAAGGTGAGCGAGTGAATTTGTTTTGTATGAAAATGATACCATGTGGTGATTGATAGAAAAGATGAAGGGAATATTAGAATAGATATGTGTATATACAGCTTGAATTTCTTGGACAAGATGAACAGCATTTTCAGTGGAATAAAACACTCTGGGGAAAATATATGATCCCCTGATACAATTACAGTACGACACGAATTACATCACCAAAGAACTACAGAACGGGTTATAAAAGAAAAAACGGCATGTTCGTTTACCTTAGCCCCTACATTACACCTCTCGAGTCTACAAAGAATGCTTCCACCTTTATGCTGCCCATTATCCACTACCTTATTTAGTTCTTTTTTAATCTTGTTTTCTCCCCTTGTCTGCCTTGCTGCCCCCTCTCCATCCATCCATCCATCCATTCGCCCTCAATCGACATTGCCTCTGTGTGATTTGTTGCATCAAAACTTGTACTCTCACGCCACAGCTTGTCCAAGGATATAGGACTCAAAAACAGAAAATTGTAAAATAAAAAAAAACCTTTCGAAACGCAGAGACCAAAAGCCGCTGCAGCACAGACAGGGACAAGGGACAAAATCATTGCTTCATTACGGGTTTTCTCATCTATGGTGAAGTATTCATGGGCTCTCCGCCTCCTGACGCTCCGGTTCCTGAAGCCTCGGCGACCGCCTGTGTCGCGTAGTAACGGACATCCACATCGTCATCCTTCTGCAGCTTGGTTAGGTTCGGAACGATGCGCTGCTGAATCAGCTCCTGGCCCCGAGGCGAAGGCGTCGTCGGTGCAGCCTGGGCTCCCTGTTGCTCGATTGTGTAGAGGGTGCCCTGTTCCGGCAGGCGCTGCAGGGCGTTTATGAGGACCGAGTACGTCTTTGCCACGTTGAATCGGATGTTGGGAATGTCGTCTTCGGTCATCTTGTCGAGCATGGGGAGGATAGACTTAGAGATGACATCTATGCTAACTACAGAGGCCAGTGTCTGCATTCAGGAGAAAAAAGACAACAGCTGATTAGTCACCGGTCGTGTACAACAGGACAGAGTTAAACTTACCGAGATGGCAAAGCAAGTGGTCATCCGGTACAGGTAGTTGGGGTGGTTGCCCATTGTCATGACCTTGGGGATGATGGCCTCGCTTGCCCACTCCACGCCAAACACCTCTGTCAGCTTTCGCAGGTTGTGCGTAGCAGCCTCACGAATGGAGAAGACAGTGTCGCCGAGCCATCCCATGCACAGGTTGCTGAGCTTCTCGTCAAAGAACTTGACGCCCAGCTGGCTGGCCAACAGAGGGATGTACTCGATGATAGCAAGGCGTACACGCCACTGCTTGTCCTCAGCCAGGTTGACAATGGCGGGCAGCAGCGAGACGGACAGGGGGTCGATGCCAATGACTTTTTTCCAATACTGTTAGCTCTACAAGGATTCTCCTGAATCACGTCACAACATCATGCTTCGTACCTTGGTTCACCAGCTCCAGCTTGGAGATGATATGCAGCCTAACTTCGGGAAACTCATCCTTGAGCATCTGGAGAAACATGGGTAGAAGATGGTCAATCGTCCTACAAACATACGTGTTAACCATGCAACATTACAAGGGGCTTGTGTAGATACATACTCTTGCTTGCCCAGTATAGGGGCGAGGCCGCTGATCTGGGTTCCGAGAGCGGCACGCACGTGCTGGGATGTGTCTGAGACGAGATCCTCGACGCTGCTCATGATGTCGTTGAGAAGCGTCTGGCGGTCCACTAGGCCACAGAAGCCGGGGATCTGACCAGCAATTGCTGTCCGGACTTCAGCCTCGTTATCCTTAAGAAGCTTGACGAATGCGGGCACCAAATCTCTAGAAACGACTTCCTCGTCTACGGCCTTGGCAATCTGCAACGGGGGGTTAGCAACAGGAGAGTGACTGCAACGTTTCAAGCACCTTGCCACCGACCTTTTCGAACCTATCGGCAATCATGTACCTGACTCTCCAGCTCTTATCTTCAATCAGGTTTCGCAGAGAGGTCAATAGGACACCATGGCTAGCCTGCTGTTCCTTGGGCACGCCCTCGGCAATGGCGATGAGAATCTCAACAGTGAGTAATCGAACACTGTCCTGGTCGTCTGAAACGAGGTGCTGGAAGAGGGGAATCATCTCTTCAATGACAATAGCGGGGGGCATCTCCTTGACAAACTTGGCCAGGTTGGACGCGGCTTGGCGGCGGACCATGGGAGTCTCATCGTGGACCAAAAGGCCAAACTGCTGGCGAAGCTGCTCCTGGACGGGGGGAGACACCTTCTTGTAGGGAGCTGTAAAGAGACCGCAGCCAGACACCTTGGACGTAAACCAGTCTGCCTTGGCGAGTCGGATTGTGAGGGGGATGAAGAACTCCTCCACCTGTTGCGGTGAGAGCTCCTCGCAGATCTTGTTGAGAGATTCGACGGCCTAGAATTTTGCGCCGTCAGCCAAAAGCGCTCGGGTTAGCTAGCGTCATTGAGCGTCTTACCTTGTCTCGGACGACGGGCTCCTCAATGGCGGCGAGGTTCTCGAGGGGAGAGAGCAAGACATGACCCCACGAAGGGCCTCCGACGTATTCGATGAAGTTGCCAAGCTCCTCGCTCAGGGCGACCAAGACCTCGTCTTCGTCCTCGACAGACTCTGCGTCATAACGTCAGATTAGAGCCCAAGACCAAGCAAACAGCAGAGAGGGTGGGAGTGATGGAAATGGCAGCATAATTATAGCAAGAGGCGAGTTGTTACTGACCGTCGAGGAAGGGAATCAGTTCATCTCTTGTTCGCTCGGCGCCGAGGGCAAGAGCAATTGTGGAGAGCCGGTGAATTGCGTTGAGTCGGAGCAAAACATCGTCGTGCTAGCGAACAGCAGAGAGGCCAAAGTCAGCACCACGTCACGAGAGGAGTTAAAAAAAAAGGACACCCAGAAGAGGAAGATGGAATAGAAAAAAGGCTACTGGGCGTGATATACCTTGAGCTCATCGATGAGCACGGCGATGGGGTAGAGCTCGTCGTTTGCGTTTGGCGCTTCAGCCATGGCGTGTCACGAGGGGGGAGGCAGAGCGGGAGACGGGCGGCGGAGAGAGTAAATGGGGCGCGTTGAGCGAGTCGAATCGAGACGGTTGAGGCACCGCAGATATAGCTGGGAATCGAGGATTGGCGGGACCAGCGGCGAGCGACGAGGCCGATGGCGTAGGGATGAGGTGAAGCTGGTGATGCAATGGACGAATGCTTTTGCGCAGCCTGAAGCCGAACCAGAACCAGAACCAGGGCGGAATTGAGCAGCGACTGTCGCCTTGCCGCTGCCGAGAGTCGGATCCTGGAGAGCTCGAGAAGCAGGGCTGAGAGGCGGCGGGACGAGGCTGGAGGTGGACAGCTGAAGTGCCGGAGTTGAGGGGTGAAGATTGGATCGAGAGACACGAAGCTGTTGTTGGAGCCCAGCAAGAGCCTAGCAGCGAGGCGGTTATAGCGGTGCTGCCAGGTGCTACAGGGACTAGCAAGCTGGAGGTACAAGCGACGATGCTTGCAGGGCGTTAGCGGCGGCGGTGGGATCGTTGCTTGAGCACTAACATGGAGTGCCCCGCCACGCAAGTACCTGTGAGCCCCCACCCGCTGCCCCTGTAGCCCGTCCTTTTATTGTAATTTGCCCCTTTGCCGTGTGTACAGGTACGTGTACGAGTTATTACATGTACCGCCTGTTTGGCAGATGAATATCGAAGCGAAATGCAGGGTGCAGCATGATTTGATATAGATTATATAGGTAATGCTGACTGCCAGGTGCTATAAGAAAGTGAAATCAGGATACATGATGCTGCTCAACGTTACACCAGTCTCGTATAGGTACCCTTGTAGAGATGGATTGAATACATCATCACACTACAAAGGCGCAGGCATATAGATTGTCCGGCTGAGGCACCAAAGTGATATAGACTTCAAAGGCTGCTGTACAATGACAGCAAGCTTCAAACAACAGCTGATGCAGCCGATTCCTCTGCCTTCAGCCCCTCCTCATTCCCTTCACCTGTGTCCTAGCCCTATTTGTTAGCATCAATTGCCACTGATACGCTGCCTACTATGAGTGAGCCTTGGTGGTAATTGGGCTCCTAGGCACATGTGCCCAGCAAATGGCAGAGGCGGGGATCGTGCCTTGGTAAAACGGGCTGCTGCTGGAGGTACCTGTACGGAATGAGGTACGTACATGCGGCTACGAAAAATGGAAGTGAGATGAATGGAAAAGGGAGCATCGATGTTCCGTCACCCCGCCGATTTCAGGACCTGCGAAAGCGCTGACTTGTGTTGCCAGTTAGCGAGGTACCTGGCTGTCCTCAGCGCTCCCCACCTCCAGCCAAGTCCCTCTGCATCGTTCCGCTATCACCTTCAATATCAAATCACCCCGCCATCGTCCCTCCAAAAATTCCTGTGACTCAAAGCGACGACAATTTGCACGACTCGCCAATCCGGCATCACGAACCACCAAATCTCGTCTTCACGATGCCGACCATCTCCGTCGACAAGTACAAGCTCTACGAGGCTCTCGGCCGCAAGTACGTCTCTTCATCTAGGCATTTACGTCTGTGAATGCGAATGCGAAAGCCATCTCCCACCCCTCCCTCCATCCATACATCCATCCACGTCTCTATAGCCTGCGATATCATATAGATATATACACACACAATACGCTGCATACCCCCCTATGCAGTGGTATATCCTGTATACATGCATAGCACATGTCTAATCACTTGCAATTCCAGATTCACCACGGCCGAGTTTGAGGACCTCTGCTTCGAATTCGGCATCGAGCTCGACGAAGACACCGAAGACGAGGAACGGCCCATTGTCAATGGCGAGCAGGAACCCCCCCAGCTCAAGATTGAGATTCCCGCCAACCGCTATGACATGCTCTGCTTCGAGGGCATTGCCCTCAACCTCAACATCTTCCTCGGCCGCACCAAGCCTCCCAACTACAGAGTGGTAGAGCCCAAGGATGGCATCCTCCAGACCATCACCGTCTCTCCTGAGACATCAAAGGTCCGGCCCTACGTGTCCGGCGCCATCCTGCGCAACATCAAGTTCACCAAGGACCGATACGAGTCCTTCATCGCCCTCCAGGACAAGCTGCACCAGAACCTCGCCCGCCAGCGAACATTGGTGTCCATTGGAACCCACGACCTCGACACCATCAAGGGCCCCTTCACATACGAGGCCCTGCCGCCCCAGGACTTCAACTTTGTCCCTCTCAACCAGACGCAGGAGCTGACTGGCGAGACGCTTATGACCTTTTACGAAAACGACCGACACCTGGGCCGCTACCTGCACATCATCCGCGATGCCCCCGTATACCCCCTGATTCTCGACTCCAACCGAGTCATCTGCTCGCTGCCCCCCATCATCAACGGCGACCACTCCAAGATCACCCTCAACACCACCAACGTCTTTATCGAGATCACTGCCACCGACATCACCAAGCTGGACATTGTCACCGACATGATGGTGACCATGTTCTCCGAGTACTGCGCAGAGCCCTTCACCGTTGAGCCCGTCAAAATCATCTCGGATCACAACAACCAGACCCGCGTCACCCCCCATCTCCGCCCCCGGGTTACTCACGCCGAAGTTGACTACCTCAACAGCTGCACCGGCCTCAACGAGTCCCGTGAGAGTCTATGCAAGCTCCTCGCCAAGATGGCGTACGTCGCCCGCCCGTCAGACAAGGACCCCAACCTGTTGGAGGTGGCCATCCCCCCCACCCGTGCCGATGTCCTGCACCAGGCCGACATCATGGAGGACGTGGCTGTCTGCTACGGCTTCAACAGGCTTCCTCGCAGCTCTCCCAACAACAGCGCCACTGTGGCCGCCCCTCTGCCCATCAACAAGCTGAGCGACATTGTGCGCATCGAGGCCGCCATGGCCGGCTGGAGCGAGGTCATGCCCCTGACCCTGTGCAGCTATGACGAGAACTTTGGCTGGCTCAACCGCAAGGATGACGGCAAGACGGTCGTCAAGCTGGCCAACCCCAAGACGCTAGAGTACCAGGTCGTGCGGACTTCGCTGTTGCCTGGTCTGATCAAGACGATCCGAGAGAACAAGAGCCACAGCTTGCCCATCAAGATCTTTGAGGCCGCCGACGTCGTCTTCAAGGACGAGAAGTCGGAGCGCAGAGCTCGCAACGAGCGCCACTTTGCCGCCGCCTGGTGTGGCAAGTCGAGTGGTTTCGAAGTCGTGCACGGTCTGCTGGATCGCCTCATGCTCATGCTGCGCACCAACTTTGTTGCCGGCACGGACGGCGGCGCCTCTGTCAAGCCCGACGGCTACTGGATCGAGGAGCTCAACGAGGACACCTTCTTCCACGGCCACGCTGCCGCCGTTTATCTCAGGCTGGGCGGCAAGGAGCAGCGCATCGGCGAGTTTGGCATTCTGCACCCCACTGTGCTAGAAAAGTTTGATCTAAGGTACGTTTTGTCTATACTTTTCCCTTTACTATCTCATAAAATGGAGAGAATTCATGATGCTAACTATTATCTCTTCTTTCTCCACCTTCTAGATTCCCCGTCAGTACTTTGGAGATTAACCTACAGGTTTTCCTATAATCTGCATGCTTCGCTAGAGCCACAGACCTCATGAGCAAGAGAGGAAGAAATTTTGAAAAAAGAGAAATACAGTAGATCTGGTAGTTAAAAAAAGCAGTAGAAATCTTTTCCAAAATCGCATGGCTGGTGTCTTTTGTTCATCCAACAAGTTCTTTGTTCGTATATCAACTTCATTCGCGACCTAGTATTTTACAAGGGTATGGGTCAAGGACCGTCTCACAAAGGTGTAAATGTAGCACCAAAGGATGGTTGCCTAGCAGCTAAACGATGATATCGTGAAAGGACAAAGGAAAAAGGGGTGAAAAGAAAGTTCAAGGCGAATAATCAGATCCATTGATATCTTTGTAGGGTAGCCACTGTACTAAGCCACTCCCCTTTCATTCCTCATTCCAGGTTAGGTTCAAGTTGTCACTGTACTCCGTAGTACAGCCTGTACAGGTGCCTACATGTAGGTACCTACTAGGTATTTAAGGTGCTATGGCCACCGCGCCTGACGTCTTTTTGGGGGCTCTCCCAGCATAACCCATAACCCCACCGCCCCGGCAGGTGCCCCGCCAGTGCTTGCCCTGCTGAGGCTCGACTTCCAAGGTTCTCCATGTGATGCCGCTTTTGGAGCTCTGACGACGCTTCTCTCCTCACATCACAGCCGCTGTGCCTGTGCCCTGTCGCCCATCATGGAGGCCAAAAAGGTGCGATATTTCTCACAGTTCCAGGGGCTGATTTGGCTTGTCCTGTTCATTTCAAGGCAGATGGAAAGCCTCAAGCCTCAAGTTTCGCATGTTCGCAGGTCACTGACCATGGCTCTCTCTTTCAGATCATCGAGCGCGTCCAGGGCATCAACGGCGGCCAGACGGCCACGGGCACGCTGACGCTGACCGACTTCCACATGGTCTTCAGCGCAACCATCGAACAACCACCGCCAGAGCACCAAGGCCAAGAGCCGGCACCTCCGCCAAAGAAACGCGAACGATGGATCACGTATCCCATGCTCTCCCACTGCACCTTCCGGCCGACCCCTCCGTCCTCCCGCCAGGCCCCGTCGATACGCCTCCAATGCCGAGACTTTACCTTTATCGCCTTCAACTTCACCTCCACCGAGGTTGCGAGAGAGGCCTATGACCACATCAAGTGTCGGACTTGCAAGCTTGGCACCGTACAGAACCTCTTTGCCTTTAGCCACAAGCCGTCCAAGATGGAGAAGGAGGTCAACGGCTGGAATCTCTATGACCCCAGAGCAGAGTTTCGCCGACAGGGCATCAGTGAAAAGCTCCCCGACAAAGGCTGGAGGATCACCAACATCAATCAGGACTATAGCTTTTGCGATACCTACCCGGCCGTTCTCGTCGTGCCCTCCAAGATTTCCGATAATGTCCTCAAGTACGCAAAGGAATTTCGCTCGAGAAACCGGATACCCGCCCTCTCATACATTCACCCCATTAATAACTGTACTATTACAAGAAGCTCCCAGCCCCTGGCAGGCATTACCAGGAGGACCAACGTTCAAGACGAAAAGCTCGTCGCTGCTTCCTTCTCAGCCTCGATAGCCAATGGAGGTTCAGAAGACTCGTCTCCAATGTCTAGCCAGGCAGAGGTGTCCACTAGTACCGTTATGCTGGAGACGCAGCTGACGGAAACCGAACGATACGAGGACGAACTCATCTCGAAATCTGCTGCCCTCTACGACGACAAGACTGGCAAGCGGCTCATCTATGGCGCTCAGCAGAACAATCTGATTGTTGACGCCCGTCCCACAATCAATGCCATAATGAATCAGGTACAGGGGATGGGCTCGGAACCTATGGACAAGTATAAATTTGCCCAGAAAATCTTCCTCAACATTGACAACATTCACATCATGCGCAATTCTTTGCTCAAGGTGGTGGAGGCGCTAAAGGATGCCGACCTGTCTCCTCTGCCCCCCAACCGCGAGCTTCTACACCAGAGCAACTGGCTGAGACACATTCACGATATCCTTGACGGGTCAGCCCTCATTGCTCGCCAGGTTGGCATCAGACACTCACACGTCTTAATCCACTGCTCAGACGGCTGGGATCGTACCAGCCAACTGAGTGCCTTGTCCCAAATCATGCTGGACCCCTATTATCGCACCATTGACGGCTTCATCGTCCTCATAGAGAAGGATTGGCTGTCCTTTGGCTACATGTTTAGGTTACGCTCCGGCCATCTTAATTCAGAGGATTGGTTTACCATTCAGAAAGATGCATTCGCTGGTCTCAAGGTCCAACCCGGAGAGAACGACGGCCGGACTGACGCCTTCCAAAACGTCATTAGTGGTGCTAAACGATTCTTTACCTCAAATAAGGAAGATGCCGCCGATCTAGCCACTATGGGTGAGGGTGCCAGCGGTCAAGTGGTGGACGAGGAAGCTACCTCGCCCAAGATGATTAGTCCAGTTTTCCACCAGTTCCTTGACTGTATGTACCAGCTGCTGCGGCAGAACAAGACCCGCTTCGAGTTCAACGAACGCTTCCTCCGGCGCCTACTATACCACTCGTACTCGTGTCAATATGGAACCTTCTTGTACAACTCCGAGAAGCAAAGAAAGGATGCCGGTGTGGCGGAAAAGACGTCTTCAGTGTGGGATTACTTCCTCTGCCGGAGAGCCGAATTTACCAACCCAGACTACGACCCGACAATTGATGACCACATCAAGGGGAAAGAGCGCATCATTCTGCCGCGTCTTGAAGAGGTTCGATGGTGGCATCAGCTGTTTGGCAGGACCGAGGACGAAATGAACGGGGCCCTCAACGCCGCCGCCATTGCAGAAAGCGACAGGCAGGCCGCCGTCTCGAGCCTCAACTACCCCAGCGTTGCCCGAGTCGAGGAGGCCCCGGACTCGTCAGCCCCGAGCCCAAGGCCACCCAGCCTCTCCACAAGTCAATCAGCCCTCACAGCGGTGGAGACTGCACACACCATCCTGACGCCCGAGGATAGACAGGCCGCTCTGCAGCACAGCGTATCCGCGGACGGGATGAGCGCATTTGCCGCCCTACGCGATGGCATCGCCGGGCTGAACATAAGCAAGGCCGTATTGTCCAACTTTGGCCGCCCTGCCGAGCCTGCTGCCGAGCCTGTTACGCAGGACCCGACACCGCCCATTTCTCGCGATCAAGAGATGCGAGAGATGACATAGGAGGTCATGTTTCCAGACCAAGGCCCGGCGCCTTATTTGATCACGGAAACGCAAAACACCCGCCGCTACGTCCGACCGCGTACTATGTCGGAGATGACGATGATTGAAGTTGAGCCCGTATCCGAGTCATCATCCGAATCAGAATTCGAACTCAAACCAAACAGACGCAAGACGCGTGGCATCCCCTTTTTCAAAGGCTGTGAATGATGACATTGAAGAGGACCGTGTAGGATGAGATTGGTGTGGCTACAATGAACCCAGACGATAGATATGATAATCATGACGTTTTTCTCCTCTTTTCTTCTCGTCTTTTAACACGCTCCTCTTGCCAAAGCCAGATTTTGGCTACCTACAAAAAGAAACAAGGTCATACAGGCGCAGATAGAAGATAGGTTATGGCAAGAACAGGGCATATTATTTGGCTAGCCAAAAGTATCAGCGGGTTACGATATGGGGATGACAGACTTTAATTAATTAAACAAACGGCTCCCTGGATAGCACTGCTTCATCTGCGGCTCGATCATTTCACTCTTGGTTGGGCAATTGGGCTGTTATGAGTATGGCTGCGTCGCTATAAAAGGGGCAAAAAGCAGTGGAGTGATTGGCAGCGTGTAAAACAGCAATGTCAGAGTAGATTGTAGAGAGCAGTCTCAGCGACTGTGTGGTGCGTCTTGGGAAGTTTATAGCGTGGCTTGCAATTAATGAGAATTATGGAATTTATAATGATTTGAAATGAGATTTTTCTTGCATGTTTGTGGTAAAGTTGTGTTATGCTCTGTTCTCCTTTCATTCACCACGAACCATCTTTGACGTACTTACATGGACGCCCAGAGCCGGCAGTCGCCAAAACTGATTCTCCGGCTAGGTGCTACTTGTACAAGGTACAAGCTAGATTAGCGGCACTAGGTACGTACCGCTTTCCACACTTTTTTTCTTCGGCTCCCAAGAGCCAAGAGGGGCACCCACTTCGTCTTGGTTAGGGCTCAACCCACACAAAAAGGCGAAAATTGCCCTTGCGCTGCGCCAAAGCCAGCAATTTTTGTGAGTGTGTGTTTGAAGCAAGCCCAGCCCCAGCCCGCCAAACCCTCCCCCCAAGAGATCGCGAACTTTGTTCCCTTTTTGCACGGCCAGACGAAATCACCAGTTTCAAAGTCAACACACAACAGACTTTCGAATCCCTACCAGTCAAAATGTCCCACCCTGGTGCTCAGATGTGAGTGCAATGATTGCCCCTCCATGTCGTTCTTTATATCGATACACACAAGCAAGCATACGTCGTTTTTTTCTGGTTGGTGGTGGTTGGTGGTTGATGGTGGTGATGATGGTATCGCCAGAGAAAGGCTGAAGAGATGGGAGAAGAATATGGGAGAAGAGAAGGGAAAGGAAAAGGGGGCAATGCATTGATCCATTGAGGGGATCAATCAACATCGAAGAAGCCAAAGAGTCGTTGCGATACTGGGGAGGATTGTCACCACCATCACCACCGCCATAACCCACCGCCAGCATCACAAACCCTTGCTGCTACCACCGTTTGCATATAACACCAGACCATGTCCGCTAACATTTCTTCTCTTCCTACAGCTCCAAGCGGAGAAAGTTCGTCGCCGACGGTGTCTTCTACGCCGAGCTGAACGAGTTCTTCCAGCGCGAGCTCGCTGAGGAGGGCTACTCCGGCGTCGAGGTCCGCGTCACTCCCACCGTCACCGACATCATCGTCCGCGCCACCCACACCCAGGAGGTCCTCGGCGAGCAGGGCCGCCGCATCCGCGAGCTCACCTCCCTGATCCAGAAGCGCTTCAAGTTCCCCGAGAACTCCGTCTCCCTGTACGCCGCAAAGGTCCAGAACCGCGGTCTGTCCGCCGTCGCCCAGTGCGAGTCTCTCCGCTACAAGCTGCTCAACGGTCTGGCCGTTCGTCGTGCCTGCTATGGTGTCCTGCGCTTCATCATGGAGTCCGGCGCCAAGGGTTGCGAGGTCGTCGTCTCCGGAAAGCTCCGTGCTGCCCGTGCCAAGTCCATGAAGTTCACCGACGGCTTCATGATCCACTCTGGCCAGCCCGCAAAGGACTTCATCGACAGCGCCACCCGCCACGTCCTGCTCCGACAGGGTGTCCTGGGTATCAAGGTCAAGATCATGCGCGGCTCCGACCCCGAGGGCAAGGCCGGCCCCCAGAAGTCGCTCCCTGACGCCGTCACCATCATCGAGCCCAAGGAGGAGCAGGCTGTTCTCCAGCCCGTCAGCCAGGACTACGGCGCCAAG
>PNRQ01000391.1:0-18461 GCA_003439915.1 Trichoderma atrobrunneum | reverse complement strand
TTAAATTTTATATATTTAATTATTTTTAATAATTTACTTTTAGGATTATAAACTAAGTATAAGATTACTTTACAAAAGTAATTTATCTAAAGTAGCTTATAATTTACTTATTAATTTTATAGTAATTAGTTATTTAGATCTAGTGTTCTTCCGGGGTATATTTCTAATGTACCTTCTTGATCCTGGATCAGGCTGTAATAATGGCTCTCGTCGGGCTGATGACTTGTTTGCCACCGCCATCTCTGTCCCGGACCTCGATCAGATGCCACGGTGGAGTGTCGGCGGTGCTCATGTTGGCGAATGCACGTAGGGGCGTTGGAGCTTGTGGTCTGAAAGCTCCTATGGCTCTTAGGGAGCGGCTTCGGCGTTTTCTTCTGGGCTCACTCTGGTTTGGATTGCGGCTTGTGCTGCGACTGTTAACTTTAACTGTAACTTTAACTTAGATGTTGCAGATATTTCAAAGATAAACACCTGTATAATCACAATGTCTTTTAATAAGATCGCTGGCAGACTGTTGCTCAAAGGGCTGTACTAAGTAAAGGGAGATAGATACTGCGCTCAGGATGATTCATTCTTTCTTGAGTAGGCCCTGACATTTTGAAACCTTTTGCTTGTAAGTTTGCGCAGACAGCTTTGCTAATCTTCTTTTTCGGTTCATTCAGTAGAATATATCTGACAACAGGAGTGTGTCCAACTCCACGTTGCCGAGTTCCGATAAGAATGAGTGTCCACTACTGGCAGGATGTTGCCGTTGCTCTATAACAGCGATGCGTAGATCCCTCACTTACCCATTAATCTAAAGAAAGACAGTGTCATCACCAACAGAGTAAATATAGAAAGTAAAAACAAAGACAGCAGCCACTAACAGACAAACCATGGGGAAATGCAGCAGGCGAAGGTGTGCAAATAAAAATCACCTGTTCTATATGTTCAATATGCCTCGTGTAAGTCTATGTACCCTGTAGCGTCGGATAATTGCGTACGTTTTGTCGGCGTGGAGAAATTTGCAGTTCTTTGCCTACAGTAGACACTTACAAAGTGATAGAAGCCTACTTTGTCCACGAAACTAAATATTATATGATGAGCAAGTCGAAACGGCTGGCGTCAAGTATGGCGATCGCTTCAATTACAAACTAACTCATGCACAGAGGTGGTACCAGGTATATGGTTTCGAATCCAAGATACCCGTCTACTATCAGGTACAAGGGAGAAATTAATTATCCCGAGTATTCATTGTCCATATCTTGTAATTCGGTCTGAATAAATGGTTCCAGTCAATCGCTCCTATCCAGTTACATGGACGACCGAGGTATAAGAAATACTGCCCATGGCGCATCTCGTTGTACGGGCAAGCCCCATTGCTGCCAACTTTTATGACAAGGGATTTAGACCTTGAAAACTTGATCTTATCTTCCTCTTCTTCTATTGAGATCTCATCCATGCAACTGGAACCACTGCCGGATCTCGCTTTCGCACATCGTGGCAACATGGATCATGAGATAAATGTGACATTCGTACGAGATGTGGGGCGTAGATCAGGTCAAAGAGTCGTGGCTGAGCAGCGGGAGATCGACGGTGATGCATCGTATTCTTTACATGTATTGTAGCATTCGGAGTGCTCCGTACGGAGTAGATCACTCTTATTTCCCTGAATTCAAGTTGTTAAGCTTAATGCTGAAACTTCAACTGGCTTGCCATCTGCTGGCTCAAACTGTGTCGTATTGGGCGGCTTTGCTTGCGATGCACAAAAGCTCGTATTCTGGGAACGCTTCCGGCTTGGCCTATCAAATCGGCTCATCGCTCACATCGCCAAGGAAGAAATCCTCCGACAGGCGCCTCTCTTGCTTCTACACCGCCAAGGTTCCATCATTCCAGAGCCATGACCCGGGCATCCTTGGCGATGCTGACTCGGAAGTTACGGTACGAGTATGCTATGAGTGCATATAATTCGTGTGGCCCAGCGGCGCGTTAGGTGAGTGACACAGTCACACAACATCTTCACTTGAACCCCAACGCTGACAACACCGCCGAAGCAACAGCCGGCTTGGTCTAGCTTTGAGCTACGGCTGTAGCGATGACAGGACAAGAAATCGGTATCGGTTCTCCCGAGCAAGCAGGTCACAGGTCACTCCCTTATTATGATGGGAATGACTAGCACTTCGTCCAACGACGCTGTCCGGCCGCTACTCAAACGGGAATACGAACCGGAAATCACAACAAACCAGGCACCAGCATCCTTTTGAACTGGCGGCCAACATGGCATCGTCACTCCGCATTTTGTTAATTTACCGTCGCGTCATCACATGTTGCTCGGCTTCTTCTCCTCGTCAAGCGTGATGCTATTACTCACTCAATACTGCTGTGCGTGAGACTGATTCGCTGGCTTATATCGAGAGCATGGATTCCCCGCGCTGCAGTTGATGCGGCTAGTCCGAATCCATGTTCCCGGATGTAACGCTACGTTAAACGCGCCGCTGGGCTTCCTATTCCAGGCCTAGCAGCGAATATGCAGATGGCCCTGATCAGAGAGGCTGGGCGGACTTTTGGCAAGTGGCGTCTCTGTTCCTGGCGGCAGAGCTTACTCGCCGAGGCTCAGAGGAGGGTAATCTCATGATTCGATCTGACATCTGATTCCATCAGTCGTGTTGGGGAGTTGTTGTGGCTGGAGATGGGCTTCCCGGAGAGGGTGGCTTTGTTTGTCTTTCTCGGCTCCATCCGTGTTGGCATTTACACACTTGAGAGCGGAATACTAGTGGAAACTCTTATGATCGATCAACACGAGTGATCGGACCATCTTTATATGGAGAGCTTTATAGCATTGACAGATCTTGGGCTCAGGTTCCATTTCCCTGACTCAATGGTGACGGCAGAGCCATGCTCAGGAGAACGCGGTAACCAATTGCCAGCTGAACAGACGGATCAGACGCTAGGGGAGCGCAACATCCGCTCAAATGGGCCTCACGGGCTGCCGCTGTGGATACGAGCTTTGTCGAAGAGATTTTTCCCGAAGCGCGGTCAGGATTTAAGCCATTTGGGCCAGTGCCTCTCCCTTTAAGCCAAGCCAATAATTCGTTTCTCGCTGCGCTACGGGAAGCTCATGACAGCACGACCGGCAAACTTGAACCGGTTGGTTGCCCCTTAGTATAAACATGTAGTTTAGCTTAGTTCAGCTCATCATCATCATCATCACTGGAACGTTTAGGACTGTTCGTATACGAGAATGCTTGGTCAGTGTGAGCCCAATTGACGCCCAGCTAGAGTCTGGATCTCCTCGGGCCATCGGCTGCTTCTCCCCCGCATTGATCGAAAGTCGAGGGCAGCGAACCAACATGAAGAGCGAGAGCCATCTCATCATAGAAACTCGTGAATGGCAAGGATTCTCTTCCCAATGGCCCCCCTTTCATCGGCAGACTCCACTTCACCGTCTTGCTCGATGCTGCATTCGGACCATCGCCGTGTATGTGGGCCAATAATTCACAAGCGCAACCCATCTTTTGTTGGCTTTAGCTGATCATCGTGCAGGAAAAGCTGCACCGGCTGCAGGTTTTTTAAAATTAAATACGAGGCTGCTACTGTTGCTCTGCTCGGATCGTGAGATGCCATTGGGGGGCAAGCCAGCCATGCAAGGAGAGGTGCCATTGGGCACTGGACCGGCGAACAACATGGGGCACACGCGAGTCAACAAGGAGAATCCTTTCAGCTCCCCCGGATATTTTATGTGAATCGCGCGGAATGAATACTCGTATATATCTGGCGATCCGGCAGCCCCCTTCTTCTCCCCCACAGTGGTTCTCCAGGCTTTGTCTCGGACTAAACTCGTCCTCATCACTCGGCAATGAGACAAACCGTCGGAGCCGTGGGCCTTTTGGCTCTTGCTCACATCGTCGCGGGCACGCATTGCGATAGCTCTAGCCCTTGCCAGGCCAGTGCCGATGCTGTTTCCACCTGTGCAACGTCGTGTATCCAGTCTGCCGCTGTCACTCAGGCAGCCTGTGCTACAGGAGACTACAAATGCCAATGCGATCAATCGGGCGTTATTCAAGGCGCAGCTGCAAACTGTATCATAGGCGCTTGTGGATTCGGTGGAGGTTCGTAACAAGCCAATAGACCCAGATTGTTTACTGCATTCATTAACAGCATATAGCCATTGATGTTCTCAATCAAGTCGGAGCTCTCTGCACGTGTGTGAGTGCGAACCCAACAAGTGCTTGCTCATCAACGAGCACATCATCCTCGACAACAACTCCTTACCAGCCTCCCACAACTACTGAGCCCCCTACTTCTGAGCCCCCTACAACATCCTCGACAACTACTCCTTACCCGCCTCCTACAACTGAGCCTCCCACATCGACAGCTCCTCCAACGACGGAACCCCCGACGACTACGGCTCCTCCCAGCACGACTGGAGGCTGTGATTCCGTCTCTCCTTGCCAGGCCAGCGCTGATGCTGTCTACGACTGTGCCAAGCCGTGTATTGAATCTGCTGCTGTCACTCAGGCTAGCTGTGCCGTCTCTGACTATGAATGCCAATGCGGCAAGACCGATGTTATCCAGGGTGCTGCTGTCAACTGTGTCCTAGGAAACTGTGGCAGCACTGCCCTCGATGTTCTCGGACAAGTCTCGAGCCTCTGTTCTTGCGTGACTTTGCACCCAACTGTTCCTTGCACCTCGGCTCCAGCTACCACAACTGGACCTCCTGCCACTACGACTCAACCTCCTGCTACCACTGAGTCTACTTCGGACTGCTCAGAGTCAGATACCACAGAGCCTCCCTCATCGACGACTGGCCCCATCACTTCAGCACCCGGCACTACTACAACTGCCCCCGGCTGTGACTCTACTTCTCCCTGCCAGGCGAGCGCTGATGCCGTGTATGATTGTGCCAAACCATGCATTGAGTCTGCTGCTGTCACTCAGGCTAGCTGTGCCGTCTCTGATTATGAGTGTCAGTGTGGCAAGACCGATGTTATCCAGGGTGCTGCTGTCAACTGTGTTCTAGGAAACTGTGGTAACACTGCCCTTGACGTTCTTAACCAAGTCTCGAGCCTGTGTGCTTGCGTGACTTTGCACCCAAGTACACCTTGCACGTCAGCCCCAGCAACCACAACTGCAACGACTACTACGCCTCCCAACTCATCAGAGACTCCCTGCACTACTTCCAGCAGTGTGATTACTTCAGCTCCCCCTGGATCATCTTCCGGCCCTGGTGGTCCCGGCACGACTTGCAAGCCCGGAACTACATCTGACTGTGGTCCTGTTGCTAGCAGCGCCGTCCCGTCCTGCGCCCAGGCTTGCTTCAGTAGTGCCGCTCCTAAGATTCCATGTGATGTTCACGACTACGCTTGCCAGTGCCAGCCTGCGGCTCAGTCTAGCTTGACTCAGCTGCTTGTCCCTTGTGTTGCTACTGCTTGTCCCGCTGCTTCGCTCCAGGCTGTTATTGCCGGTGCCTCTCAGGGTAAGAATCAAACCCATATTTATATCATAGATAAGTTGTCATGCTGACCATCTCTCTTATATAGTCTGTGCCTGTGCCACCGCGCCTCCTAGCCCTGGCGACTGTGGAACTTCACCACCGGCCACCACAACCACAGGTCCCGGAGGTTCTCAATCCTCATCGCAGCC
Organism: Trichoderma atrobrunneum; assembly: GCA_003439915.1. Lineage (NCBI taxonomy): Eukaryota > Fungi > Ascomycota > Sordariomycetes > Hypocreales > Hypocreaceae > Trichoderma > Trichoderma atrobrunneum. The sequence goes on along the minus strand of PNRQ01000391.1, from coordinate 12,839 downwards.
CGGAGGTGGCAACTCTTACCCACCGCCACCAGTCACAACTACCGGCCCTGGAACCTCGGCCACTGGCTCCAACTGCCAGCCTGTGCCTGTCAAGACTTGTGACGCCGTGGCCAGCTCAGCAGTTCCTTCATGCGCTCAGGCATGCTTCACATCCGCTGCACCCAAGATTCCATGTGATGTCCATGACTATGACTGCCAGTGCAAGCCTGAGGCTCAGGCTAGCTTGACTCAGCTGCTCGTTCCCTGCGTGGCAACGGCTTGCCCTCCTGCTTCTCTGCAAGCCGTTATTACTGGAGCCAGCTCAGGTAAGAGTCTCTTAGATACATCTTCTTCGAAACAAAACTCCATGCTAACCTATCTGTCTTGTAGTTTGCGCCTGTGCTAGTGCTTCACCTACACTTATTGCCCCTGGAACTTGTCAAAGTTCTGGTCCCCCCGGCGGCAGCTCTGGCGGCTCCGGCTCCGGTCCCAGCAACAGCGGTGGTAACGGTGGTGGTAGCTCTCCTACCACGACTCCTGGTGGCGGCGGTGGTGCTTCTCCTACCTGCAACACTGAGGCTCCTGACTGCGGTGCTGTTGCTACCTCAGCTGTTCCCTCTTGTGCTCAAGCCTGTTTCACGAGCGCTGCTCCTAAGATCTCTTGCGGCGTGGACGACTACGCATGCCAGTGCCAGCCCGCAGCTCAGGCCAGCCTGTCCCAGATTTTGGTTCCTTGCGTTGCGACAGCCTGTCCCGCAGCCTCTCTGGAAGCCGTCATCACCGGAGCTTCTTCCGTGTGTGCTTGCGCTACCGGCTCGAGTGGTTCTTCCAACTGCGGTGGCAGTGGTGGCAGCGGCGGCTCCGGCGGCTCCGGAGGCTCTGGTTCTCCTACTGGAGGCAACGGAGGTGGTGAGGGAGGAAGCGGAGGCAGCGGAGGCAGCGAGCCTACTGGCGGATCAGGAGGCTCTGGAGGCTCTGGAGGATCCGGAGGAGGAGAGGGCGGAAGCGGTGGAAACGGAGGAGGTAATGGAGGCGGCAACGGAGGCGGAAGTCAGCCTACCGCTCCCCCAACCATCCCCCCCAGTGCAGGTTCTCGATTGGAGATGAGCCTTGTTGCTGGTGTTTTCGCTCTCACCTGGGCGATTGCCGTTGTGCTGTGATCTAGTTCTAGTACGAATGGCTTAATGTATTAACGAAGCATGCGTATATTTGCCTTCATATGGCTCTGACAACTCCTCATTAGAGGTGGAATATATTGAGCCTTCAATTAAATAATAATGAAGTTGCTATGAGTTTACTGCTCACAAGGCTGATACTGTGCATCTATTGTGCTGTACACTTAATTTTGTAATTGAAGTTGCTGAGAGAAATGAGACTCAGAATAGCCGTGGCGATTGAGATTGATTGCGATAAGACTGAAAGAAGACCCGAGCCGAAATCTCCACCAATTCCTTGTGGAGCCTCAACCTCAACATTTCACAAACATACAGCTCGCCTCTTCTCTCACTCACCACATATATCAACGTGAGAAACAAGAGGGCAATACAGCCATGGCCTCACAAGAGCAATTGGAACTCGAGGCCAAGCGGACAGCCCACGTCGAGCAGCTGTCCGAGTGGCTGCTCCAAAACAGTAGCATTTACAACATCTTCCTGTCCGGCATCAAGCAAACTTCTGTCGTCGCCGGCACAGTCGTCAGCCGCCTCACTCTTACATCCACACATCTCAACTCCAAAGGCGGTCTACATGGCGCTGTCTCAGCTGCCTTTATCGACTTCACAACGGGACTGGCAATTGCCTCATGGGACTTGAGGGAAAAGACGGGCGCGAGCGTCGACATGCACATCAGTTACTTGAGCAGCGCAGCGGGAGCCGGAGACGTCGTGGAGATTGTGGCGACGGCGGAAAAAGTTGGGGGATCGATGGCGTTTGTGACGATTTTGATTCAAAAGGTTGAGGTTGTGGATGGGGAGGAGAAGAAGACGCTGGTGACCAAGGGCCATCACACCAAGTTTGTGAGGGGAACTGCGAAGCCAAAGACGGACGGTGAGGTGAGGAATTAGACTTGTACATTGTACATATCATGTATACTATTATACTGGGCGATTTGATGATATGATGATGATAGATTACAAAAGATTAATAGATCTATAGATGGATAACAAGGCGCGCCTTTGAGAGATGAGATTTCGTTGTGGATTGCCTCGTGGCTCGCTGTGATACGCTCTTAGCCCCGGCATTTGCAGGCGGTTAAAACCATAGCCGAAGAATCCCTAGCAATAAGCTTCGGACGATTCCATCTGCGCCTTTGCGACTACAAGCAGATGCTCTTATTTGACTCACACCGAACTTTTCTGTGGAACTTCCATCTCGAGCCCCGCCGAGAAAGATTTCCGGCTATGGTCGGGTTCCGACATCGCGATTTGCGGGCGCTAGAATTGTGGGGGAGGAAACGCAATCGTTAATTCTGGAAGCTTTCTGGGGGCTTGAAAGAAGTATTAAGTTTCGTTTCGTTTTGTGTTTTTACATAGCAGAAGTATTGTTGGTTCACAGACTCAATTGATGAAGACAAGAGACCAATTGAGCCATGAGTGCGACAGAAACAACCACTGAAGTGGAATATGAACTCTCGCCACGATATTCTCGTTCTCGCGACGAGATAAGTAAACGGGATGGAGAGCTTGAAAGAGGAAGATTGGACGTTGAGCTATCGCAGCTCTATTCCCAGACTCGTGATGAGGCGGTTGCCAGCCTGGACGAGAACGAAACTGTTACGCAGGAACTGAGGCCTGTTGATCGAGGCCGAGATGCCTGGGCAACTCTTCTAGGCGCATTTGCATTCGATGCATTATTTTGGGGTACTTTATATCGCTTAATATCCTTTTAATACAGCAGGCTAACTAATGGATAGGCTTTCCTGGTAGCTACGGAGTCTTTCAGAGATACTACTCTGACGTGCCCGAGTTCCAAAAAGACGCTGTCCGGATCCCCGTCGTTGGAGTCTTGTCTACCGGCTTTTACTACTTCGGATCGCCGTTTTCCGCTATGCTGGCGAGAAAATTTCCCAAATACCAGAGACACCAGATTTACTTGGGCTGGGTTCTGAGCATTGCTGGACTCTTATCCGCGTCGTTTACCTCTTCTGTTAATGGTCTCATTGCTACGCAAGGAGCGCTCTATGGACTCGGCTTTGTGCTCATTTCTATGCCCATCGTGAGCATGGTGAATGAGTGGTGGGTTGCGCGAAAGGGCATGGCATTTGGACTCATCTCTGCATCTTCTGGTGCTACGGGAGCGGTTCTTCCCTTCATCCTTGATGCTCTTCTCCAACGATACGGGTACAAAGTCACATTAAGGGCTTGTGCTGTTGCGATGGCAGTTTTGACAGCTCCCCTGCTTCCGCTATTCAAAGCCCGATTACCAGCCTCGGACCAGGCCAATCTGGCGAGGATCAACTGGGACTTTTTAAAGCAGCCTCTTTTCTGGATCTACGGCTCCGCAGTCCTGGTTCAAGGAATCGGCTTCTTCTTCCCGGTCGTCTTCTTGCCCTCTTACGCTTCTCTCTTTGACATTTCCTCCATTAAGGGCGCGTTGTTGGTCTGCCTCATGTCAATTGCGCAGGTTCTTGGGCAATTCGCCTTTGGCTACCTCTCAGATAAGAGTCTTCCCGTGAGCCTGTTGATGACTATTTGCTGTGCCTTTGCGGCGACGGCGTCCTTTACGTTCTGGGGTCTGGCCAAGTCACTGCCGCTTCTCGCAATCTTTAGCTTCATCTACGGCTTTTTTGCTTTTGGGTTCGGGACCATGCGTGTGGCCATGGGTCGGGCTGTCAGCGATGATCCGTCGACGGTGTTTGCTACGTATGCAATCTTTGTATTTTTGATGGGCGTTGGAAATATCTTGGTTGGACCTTTGAGTGCCGGATTGATGGCGCCGAGGGAAGTTATTCGGGAGCATTACGCGGGCAACAAGTATGAGCCCATGGTGATTGTGACGGGAGCAACATCATTCTTTGCTGCTTTTATTGTTTTAGCGTGGCATGGTTACAAAGGACTATCGAAATAAGTTTGGAGTATATGGAAAAGCGTGTTGGGTATATATACATATGTAGTGGATTTGAAGCATAAAATGAGGAAGATGCAGAGAGTATATGCAGTTACACGACTTGGAGCGTTTACATTCGAGAGATGGGAATTGTTGCCGTTATCATTTGCTAATCGTAGCTCTGTTCATCCAATTCTAGCCTCTGTTATTATCATGAACATGTTGGAGGATTGTCCCTTTAATTGACTACGTCAGTTTCTCAGCCTAGAGGCATGAAGCAAGCAGATCCACTGGTGGCCAGATGACACTGTTTCAACAGCCAGATACCTGAATGGAGAGTCGCCAGCAAGAAATACTTGATCTAATGAGAACACTTCACTTCACTACAGGTATCTCTTGCGTAGCAACCTCTTCGCCCTCTTTAACGCTCGCGTTTGCGCTTTCTCTTGGCCGCTCCCCACTTCTCGTTTGCTTCTCCTGCGCTCAGCGTTGGGCATTTAAAGCCCTTCGCTTTTCTTTTGACCTCTCTCCATTTCTATTTCTCACCATCTCTTCTCTTCTCCCGAATTTGATCTTCGTTCTTCTATCCTCTATCTATTCGTCTTCGGTTATCTCTTCGCAGTTGACCAACAAGTGTACCAAGGGCGGTCCCTCCAAGCGCATTCAGTCTTTTGATCTCCCATTTCCGCTCTCAAGGTCTCAAACTATTCAGTCGGAACCGACATCCTCACTGGCAGCAACCATGGCTGACTCTCGGAGCCAAGAGGAAGTTCCGGAGGACCTCAAGAACACCGTCCTTCACACGCCCGTTTGCCTAGATGCTGAGATCCAACAACTTAATTTGAGCTTCCTAGAGAACGAACTCCAAGTAAAAGTAGCTGATGGGGAGCACATCTACTATGATGAACGTGGAAAAATGTCAATGACTGGTGCCGTATCGCCTGTTGAAGGGTCCATCAAAGACCCCCTGTTCGATACATGTATCATATGGGGTCCTGGAGCAGAGGCGAGAGTTGCCAAGAGACTTATCGACCTAGCACCAGCAGTCAAGCATTCGATTTGGACTACGACACAAGTGGTGCTTTCTGAGATTCCAGCGAACCCAAACCTAGCTCCGGCCGTCATAGCTCTTCTCAGATCCGCCATCGCGGAAGAACGAGAGTGTTGGGAGCAACTGGACGCTCTAAAGACGGTAGAAACTTCCGAGTCACTTCTAGCTCTGGACATGAAAGCCATTGTAGCTTCCATGTGCCACTTAGCTAGCCTTCCTGCTGTCGGAGATGATAATTTCTGCCCGGCAGCTGAACGTGTGTTGCCTGACGTGTACAACAATTTCATATGGCTGCGCCAGCAGCACATATGGTTAAAAAAGGTGGCAAATTTTGATGGTCAGAAGGAATTAAGTTGGTTCAAGGAGCAGTGGAATCCCATCCTAGAGAAACTGCTACCTGGACAACTCGCCGACAAGATGGGAAAATATGCAGACAGGATGCAATACCTCTTGGACAACGACAAACGCTATTTCCCCAACAAACCGACCCGTGTTGAATATTCTGTCGGTTGGCTTGGGCTCTTCGCTCACTTGAATTGATGGAATAGTGATGGGTACACCTAATGGGCACGTCGACTATACACATGAGCACAATTGGGAGAGAGCGCACTGCCGGGACTTGGGGATATTTGCACTCAGTTTATTTGCTTTCCTTTTTTCTTTTCATTTGCCTGGTTCGCACTGGAATTCGCAAAATTTCTTTTTCCGGTCGTCTTCGTTTGGCATCAGCTTCAGCTTCAGTTATTCGGTGAAAATAATTCGCGTTTCTCTTCTAGGGATGGGCATTATCTACGACATTTGCATTTGGCGAAAAGAGCTATGATAGCTCCTGAAATTGAGGATTCGTAGGGATGGAATTGCAGGCTTGATACTCTCTACTCTTACTTAGTCAATTAAACATTCGCAAATCATCCTTTGCCCCAGACTCTTGGCCGTAGATGCAACTCAAACGCACTCCTTATAGCCCCAAGAGCCCTAACAACTCTCAAGATAACTCATTTGTATGTCAAACAGAGTAAACCAACAGGTTACGCCTTGTGGAGATTCCCTCATCCACATTCTGGGTCCGCCTCCAGATCGCGTCAGACGGATCATCATCCGCGAGCACTGCCACTGTTAAGCGAAGCGGCGATCAACGAAGGAGCAATAATGAACTGAATCCTACGAGTTTGATCAACACTTTTCAACGTTGCAGCCGAATCACCTCTATCTAAATTACCCCACAACTTTATCATCGCCACGAATAAGTACGTTGATCAAGATGAGTTGTTGTCAAGTATTCACGACTTCTTTTGATCGTACCTTTGGAGACTCCTCTAAGCAGGATATAATTGGAAACAAATGTGTCTAGGTGATTCCAAATGGCACTGACAAAGGAAATATCTCCAGACAAAAGGCACTGTGATACAAAAATAGAAACCTCGCGAGTTCGTAGTGTCGTTCACGGCCTCTCCGATCACGGACAGCAACAAACTTGACATTCTCAAAGGCGTTGCAAACCTGCACAGCCCTATTACGACTCAAATCACTGTAGATTTATACACCCATCAGCAGACTCGCCTCTCACGAAAACCGAGCCACATAGGCCAAAAAAGCAGCGTGTTCAGCCACTGCGTCAGCTCACAGTATAAAGGCAATGAGGATCGTGACTAAGTGGCATCGTGACCAACTACTGGCTTGGCCACGGTCTCGCCACAGAGACTCAACAAAGTTTGAGCGCTTACAAACTGTCTCCTTTGTTCTAATTAAAGAAATCCCATGGAAACTTTACAATGAATACGCGGCCTGTTCCTGCAGGATCGCATCGCGGTCGCGAGCGGGCAGATCAACGACCAGCAGCTGCAGGGGGTCTGGTATCATGGATATGACTATCTATCTCCTACGCAACGGATGCATCCAAGTACCAAATAGATGGGGGAATAAGGGGGTACGGAGGCGGGTGAAACACCAGACGCTCGTCAGCGCTGAGCTTCAACCTTCAAGTCGAGCTGTATCAAGGTTGTGAAACCTCAAAGCTGCACCGTTTCGTTGGGACAGTGGGCCGAGTTTAGAGTGCTAGCCCGAACAGATTTGAAACAGTCATTAATGGGATCTGTGGAGGCGCGCGTCAAAAACCCAGGATCCGAATAGAGGCAGAGCGGCAGGGCCCGACTCGACGGAAACGGCCAAGACACGGCCGGCTGAGACAACGTCTATTGTATTGCTCGCCTCGCCGGGGAATGCTCTCCATCTGGTCAACAATGCATAATCTCCTTCTGTCTTACACATTAACGGTCATTGTAATGGGCACTTTAATGAGGACACTTTAACAAAGTGGCTGGTGTGGCGTGGTTTTGCGCACTCTCACCGAATCTCACATGCCAAACCACAAAAGTGACGAGAGTAAAATCGAAGAGGGAGCAAAAAAATAAAAAATACTGATCATGACAAGAAAATTTTCAGAGCAGCGTGCTCCCTCCCGAAAAGGGCCAAGTGACCCAACGGAAGCCGTCCGAATGGCTCGCGCTTCGGCAAAGTGTAGCTTGTTTGGCGAGACGAGGTCAGATGAGAGGCCCCAAGGCGCACAATTTTTGATTAGCAGGGCTGACTGCCCTCTCAAGAGCAGAAGAAAAAAAATGGGTTGCCGAGACAGCGAAAAGAAAATTTCGAGTGAACAATTGATGGTTGTGTGTCTCAGTTTAGGTATGGCATGCAATATACAAGTAAAAGAGAGACACAGGACAAGGGAGGGGGCGTGAGAGTCGCGAGCGACGGCCGGTTCTGGCAAGCGACACAGTCCACACGCCCCCCCTCTGTCTCTGCTTTTTGCGTCCTTGCATGCAAGAGGAACGTCGACAATGGGATTGGATGCCTGTTCTGCACGGTCGGTGGGTTAGTCGCGGCGTAGAGATGAAGAAGAGACGAATCAGGAACTTTGGAATATGAGAGTATAAGAGCGAGAGTGGATAAAGAAAGGGAAGCATTCAAGGGCTAGCGAGCAATAGAATGAATGGCAGGTTGCAACGTGCTTTCAAAGAAGAAAAGGGCATTGTCCATCCACTACTCGTACTATGATAGATCGCATCCATTGTTGTAGTATCAAGACACCTCGCTACAAACTCCACGGTTACTGTCTCGCGCATTCCATCCAGCTGCCAGTATTCACTCCGCGTCGTTCGTATTACAGACGCCACACAAGGAGGCCGCCCTTGCTGAGGACTCCAAATATGGACGACGGCTGGAAAGAATAGGTGCAAATGGCTGCTTGGGGGCCGCATTGTGCAGAGCGCCACAGCTGGGGTGAATGTGAATGGGCGAGTTTGACTGCTGACGACGGGTCCGGGTAGACAGGCAGCCTTCAAAGGAAAAGGTCTAGTGCGCTGCTTATGGCGGACGGCGTGAAAGGAGGACTGCTTACGGGCAGGACAGGAGACTCCGTACAAAGCATGCTTGTCGCAGAAAATAGAAGCCGTACAGTAGATGTCTTTGATGGGTAGGTGGGCTTACGACGCGCACTGACAGTGGTGTAGGGTATTCATCAAAGGACAAGGCGATCAATAAAGTTGCCGGCATGCAAGTAAGGAGGGTGTGTGCACGGAGTAGCATGGGAAAGATGGATGAATGGATGCTCAAAGAGAAAAATGCAACTCACAAAACCGTATATCCAAATCCAAAAGCCTTGGCGATGTCGTTGCCATCTTTGACATGCCTGATATCAATCCCACAAGTCTAACCTGGTGGTGACAGCCACAAGCCAATAGAAGCCATCCATGGTGGCCTCTCCACTGCTGGAACCCGCACCCACTCGCCACTTTGAACAGCATCTCTGTCCTTGCCTTGATACTCAAACGGAGCACACACACGAAAGTACGTAGGCACTCGGATCGCCATGGTCATGCGGACTAATGCAAAAAGAGTCCGGCAGCAGTTGTGCGTCACCGCGGTGAGACTCGTGAGAGAGAAGAGCGAGACTAGCAGCATCGGACCCGAAGCGATAGCGCTTGTTGACTAATGATGTCGCCTGGATAAGATGCTGGACTTCGCATATTGGATAGGCAGACGCGGTAGCGAGTGTGTCATTGCCCATGGCCGGTTGTGGGTGGATGGGGCATGCAGGACCACGTCCCATGACTGTTTTCCCTCTCAGCTAGCCCGGTAGTTGACAGTCGTCGCTAGTCTGGCGATTGCGTAGCAGGGCCCGTGTAGCGTGTCTAGGACTTCTTCTGCTCTGCCATGCCATGACGATGATTCTTCTTGGTGGTTTGCCTTGGTTTGCCGCGATATCGTCATGATGGCAAATATTGTTGAACCGGACTAGGTAGGTTGGGGGGAGGAGCAGCGAAAAATGAGGCTCTTCGGACAAATGCCTGCACGTCAGCGAGGCTGTGAACGCGGAGAGTTGTGGATGTCGCGATCGGGTGTCGCCATCGATGCATCAACATCTCCCTCTGGTTGCCTCTTGCTAGCATACAAACAAGCATCATTGAGTGAGGCAGTGAAAGGTGAAGATGAAGATTGTGTGTTGCAGCAGGTGGTGTCGCCGACAGCCGGCAATCTCCTGGAGGTGTGGCGCATGGCCCGTGGCTTTGTGGCTGGCTCCAAAGCAGCTTAGCGTAGGGCCCAGCAGGGTCTTAGCAGGGTCTTAGCGAGGGGCCACAAAAACTGGGCGACTTTCCAGTGGACTTGGGGCAGGCATGGCAGGCAGCACAGCCCAGGCGGCTGAAAATCAGTGAAGCAGGAGCCTGGATTTTAGTGGTCTACAGTGGAGGTCTGACATGACATGACGGGCATGATGGCGTCCATGCCCTTGCAGCATTTGCAGCGGTCGCTGTTAGTGCTCTGGCGGTCGCTGTGCGGAGGGCGCTAACAGGGACCGCCTAGATGCGGACCGACGCCATTGCCCGGCGTGTCCCGCTCTCCACCATCTAGGACTCCAAGCTTCAAATTGAATTGTGGCTGTCCACAATCCCAGAGGGCATCGCTTCAATCGCGCCGATCCCCGAAGGTCGAAGCTACTGCTGCTGCTGGTCGATTCGATTTGATGCAGGTGAGGTTGATGCCCTGCTAATGCGATGCTAATGCCAGGCAGAGAGACATCACCAGAAGACTCTGGCGCTACTGCTGATGCTACTGCTGATGCTAATACGAAAACTGGATGGATCAATTGCTACTGTACGAAATCAAATCGATGCGACGAAGCTACTGCCAGGCAGGCAGGTCTGCTGCTAACGGCATAGTCAGTGCGGTTTCTGGACCGAACTGAATGAGTCAATCCCCCGTCGACACCCGCGATCCGAGACGTGCGTCAGTGTGTTCTGCATCGCATCTTCGGCCTGGACCGCCGTTGCCCGTTGGCCAATTGTGAGGATGGTGCTTTGGCCTCGGTGTTCAAGGTAGGGCTAGAATCGCAATCTTGTGCAGGATCCGAATTGGCACTGCATGGCCAGCTTCATCAGCCGCCCGGGCAAGGCGCGTCTCTGCCATCTGTCAATTCAATTTGACGGTATTTTCAGCCGCTGCCGGTCGCTGCCATTGGCCAACAGCGTGCGTTTCGAATAAGCGCAGATGCAGCAGAATATTCTCGGGAGGCCGTCTGTGCTGCTATTTTCAGCGCCCTGCCGTTTCGAAATTCTGCAGCCTGCGACGATGCAATGGCCGTGAGCAAAGCATCGTTTGGCTCCCTCTTCGCGCTCTCTCGATTCGATCTAGATGAGATGCCAGAATTGGCGGCAGCCTGGGTGCACCTTTGCATCTGGTAGCATCTACTCTAGTCTACTGTACCTCTGACCTCACTCACTCGCATCGGTCGCTTTGAGCAAGCATCAATTCATTCTGTTCAATTGCCCTTCCCCCTTCTGGCTGGCCGCTCAGGAACTGCAAAGCCAAAGAAACCCACCGTCCGTGGCTATGGACGCTCAGCCGCTCCGCTATTGGACTGGCTTCCTCTCTCTCTCTGGCTGCTGCTGCTGCTGCGCATCCACACTGGGGACGAACAGGAAGGGAGTCATCGGAGAAGCCCTTGGACTCGCTAGCGCTCTGAAGATGCCTCACATGCCTCGCCGGGGAGGAAACCCACTCCCCATGTTGCCAGTAGGCAGAAAGCGGAAAGACGGCAGGGGTTCAGGTGCAGGACTCTTGTCGAGACTCGATATGGCTGGACAAGGAGAGTGGAGGGGGCGTGTGAAACAGGGACACGACGGCCAAAAGCGGCCAAGGTCTTGTCCCTTCTCACGCACTCCCATCGCTTTGTCTTTATAAGTCTGCGATGCACCCTCACCTCGTTCTCGATCCAGCATTTCCAGGCAACAAACGCACAGCAACCCCACAAGTTCTTTATACTACCTACTACTACTACTACATTGTATTGCATTTGCATTCCGGACAAGGATCAAAGAGGACAGACAGACATTGAACACACACTTTGTACAAAAGGCTCTTCATACCCACCTTTTGCTGCATCTTCTCTTTCATCCTTACACCAACCAACAACAACAAGAACAACAACAGCACATTCCATAATCGGAGTCGTCTTTGAACAAGAATAGCTATAGCCATCGCACCACACTTGATCACACACAAAAAGACCAGCTTCGGCCCTCACTCGAACGCCTTGCCATCGCAAGGACTCTTGGTCTCTCCCTCACCACCAACTCAACAGCTGCGTACGACGCGCACATTCATCCGCCGCAAATCAGACACAATGTGCACCACCAACGTATACACCTACGTCTACTCAGACGGCCACAAGGAACAGTCTCGCCAGCCCGTCTTCTGCTCTGCATCACGGCAGGGCAAGGTCTGCTCCAACAACGTCGTCTTCCAGCACCCCAACCAGTACATCCAGCACTCAGAGGCATCATTCGGCACCTCGCCCAGCTCTCCCTTCGTCAGCCAGTTCCCGCCCACGCCCACTTACAGCCCGCGATCTGGCACTCCAAACTACCGCTCCGGCGACGAGTCCGACCGATCGCGCCGCAGCACCTCGAGCTCACGGCGCCGCTCTGCCAGCCTCTACATCAACGGACAGAAAGTATATGACCTTGGCCGCGATGGATCACGGCGCGAGCGCATCGTTCTAGTTGAAGGCCCGCCCACCCCACGAACTCCTCCTACTGCCTTCAACTTCCCCAGCGCACCGCCTTCGCCCAATGCCTCCGCCCATGCTTCCGCCTCTCCTTCTGTCTACGGCTCTTCTCCCCGCGACTCTGGCTCTAGCTTCTCCCGCCGGCCCATCATTGTCGATGGTCGGGTTCCTCGGGATGAGCGTGTGGAGCGCAATGAGCGTGTGGAGCGGGTTGAGCGACCTCGCATCCAGGTCGAGGTAGTCGAGGCAATCCCTCCTTCGGCCCGCACTACTTCCAAGCATGATCGCCACTCTTCCACCAGCTCCCGCGACAGCCACGGACGGAGCAGCGCCGACGAGGAGACCATTCGACACCGACGCGAGCGGGAGGAGCGAAAGGCCGAGAAGCAGCGCGATGAGGAAGAGGAGCGACAGCGCCGCATCCGCCTTCGCATTGCAAAGGCCAACGCTGAGATCAACAAGCGCCCGCCCGTGCCGATGCCTCCCGCCCCCATCCGCGCCTCCTCCTTCAAGACCACCGCAGCCGTTGGCGATGACGATGTCAAGAAGCTGACGGACAGTGTCAGGCGCATGAGCTTTGAGGAGGAGCGCCGTGAGGAGAAGGCTCGCGACATTGCTCGCAAGCAGGACCAGCGCGAGGAAGACGAGGCCCAGCGGCAGCGTCTGCCGAAGCGCATCAGGCCGCGACGCCGCTCCACCATC
>PNRQ01000390.1:0-18580 GCA_003439915.1 Trichoderma atrobrunneum | reverse complement strand
ACTAACATATTTCCCCTGTAGATTATTTGTGCAAAGCCCTGGACTCTACCTCCACGACAAGGCAGCTCAGGAAAAGTCTGAGAAGCAAAAGACAAGAAAGGAGGTGGGAAAAGAGAGCAGTTGAACAATTCGCATGTTCTGAGAGAGAGGGGGAAATACCAAGGGAAACAACATTGGAACACAAAGAAAGCGAGGCAGAGGAAAGGGAAAGGAAAGGAAATGGACGAGCCAAGGATCAGCGTTGCATGTACAGTAATTATTTTTTCGGAATCCCGCGATGAAAACTGCCAAATCGAACTTCTCTAGAAGAGCGCCTCACGAGAGCTATCTCATTTTCCGTCTCCGTTTCCTTCGTCTTCATTCATTTTTTTTTTTTTGCATTTTTTTTTTTTGCATTTTTCTTGCATCAGTTGGCATTTTGTAGCATATGCTGCAGTGTACTAGTATTGTTGTTCATGTTGATGGCCTGTATTTCTTTTTGTTTCTTTGTGTTTTTACAATTTTTCTTTTCATTCAAACTGATTTGCACATGCACGCGGGAGATGAACATGTAGTGAACGAAGTAGGACGGTATTCAAAGGAAAGTACACAATATTTCGATGAAAAACGTGAACCATATTGGGACATCGTAATAGCACGATACAATGAAAATATTACAGATGCCTCACTGAGAATCTCATATCAAATGGAGATGTTGAAAATGCAATGCTTGATTATTCTCTTGTAAAGAGATTCCTACTTTAGTTACGTAAGAAGAGCGACGTTGTGCAGGCATGGCTCATAGCATGACCTCTCTGTCACGGAGCGCTGTAGCTGAAACTTCCTCGTCGCTCAATCAGCTCATATTCCATATTCCTCACACCACCATCTCGCTGCCACAGTACCGCTAGAGAAAAAAAACACGAGGAGGCGGTAGGCATCGAGTGAGACGCACTCAACACAGCTCATGAAGCGTTTATTTCACCCTCATCGAGCTCATAGATTCGTTTGTAACTCCTTGTCGACCAGGCATCTATTCAAGAACCACCATGATTAGTCTTCTATCAGGAACAGGATTAGATCTGGTGGATGAAGTGACCTACCTCCATAGTCTGCATGGTACCCTCCTTCAGGATCCGCTCAATCGCCTCATCGGCATTCTCAGTGTCAAACTCGGCCGCTAGTGACATCTTTGACGCAGAGTCATAGGTTCCCTGCGCACCTTGTCTGTAAAGAAGTATCATGTTAGCCGCCTGCACATCGCAATTGTTTCCCCCCCAGAGAGATGTAGCAAATACATACCGATGTGTCTGGAACACCTGGAAAGTAGAGATGAAGTGAGCTAGAGGAACGCTCTTGTCGCTCTGCCACTTCTTGTAGGTATCGACATCGTCCACGAAGACAATGAAGTCTTCCTGCTTTCCCTTGTAGTGAACCTTGGACTGGGTGGATTCTCCTCGAGTCATCTTGGCGGTTTGTTCGTGAGACAGGGGTGTGTTTGTTAATTTAAAGTGGTTGGAGGGGTCGCGTGATGTTGCGCTAGAGAGAGGTAGCTTGATTGGTGTTGTAGGAGTCGTGTGTAGATGACAAGTATAAAAAAGTCAAAGACGTGCTGGAAGAAGAAGAGTTGTTCTTATTCTTTTGTCTAAGGTAGAGAGTTTAAATGTTCAATGAGGGGAGAGAAGGAAGAATTGGAAATTGGGAAGAAGCAGCAGTCTTAAAGAAGTGCTGCGAGTGCTGCGAAGAGGGGAGCTGTCATTGCCCACTACGTCATCGTGGCGTGCAGACTGTGTACATCTGCGCACACCTGCAGTTGGTACCAAGGCTGCAGCTTCCCCGGCTCACCGTAGCTGATTCACTGCACCTCCACAGCAGGCATCGCAACGGGTACATGATGACCTCATCATTGTCTGTATCCGGCACTGACGACACACGCAATACGTAAGAGTTGCACTTTGCTTTGGCCAGTTGTGGATCGTCTTAGCCGGCGATCCAGGAACAATTAATCAATTCCATGGCAGCTCTTGACATTCACCGTCTGCAGTCAAAGCTCGTCAATTGCTTGCTTCTTCGGCCTTCTACTGCCATCCTCGGTCCCACCTTGCATCTCCCACTCCTCTGGTCTGGAGCTGTGGTTTGGTATGCAAGTATGGATGCACGGGGCACAGTCTCACAGTCTCGCCTACATACTTCGCCCTGCTAATGTGGCTCACGGCAGATGACATGCCAGCTGCTCTAGCACCAGATCGTCTCAAGGTACTGCAGCACCTTGTTGTGAAAGTGACAGGCGGGGGAAAGAATACACCGGACTGGCGTGCACTGATTTTGGTGCTTTTAGTATGGAGATCAGTCCCGTGTTTTCTTTCCACCGCCTGAGTGAAATAGCGTCATCGCCATCCATTGGTGGACTACTTCATAATTGATCTGCTCATTCTCATTCTCACGTGAATAATCTATGCCATGCCTTGTCCAGAGAATCTGTAGAACTAGGGAGCTAAGCCATACATACACACAGCCCGTAGATATGCTTATTCTGTTAGTAGCCAGACAAAAACAACTATCCACTCACAGTCCCACGCTCCCCGTTTCCAAGTAATGTGCATCCAACAACTTGCTTGGCCATCCCCACGCATGACAGCATTCTCTCAATTACAAATCTCTGCCAATTGAAAGAAACCTTCTGAAACTGCCAGGTCCATCGTTCTTCCCCACACCAAGCTTAGCCCAGCGACCAAGATATCGGACCTTTTCTGTTGCTGGTTTTCTCGTCCTACCAATGCTCTCGTGAGGCGTCGTGGCCTGAGAATTCGTAGACCTTATCGATCGTGGAGTGGTCGTGGATGCTATGCGAGCGGGAAAGATGTACGTGTCGCTGGTGGGATCTGGCCGTGAGGGCGCATTCTCCTGTGCCCGGCGTCGTCGAAAGCTTCCCGTAACCTCCTTCATGCTACGAGCGGGCGTCCCCAGTAGTACCTGCCCTTTGGCGGTGCGCTGTCTTTTCACCTTTCTGCCTGCTTCTTCACCTATATACGCATCGTCACTTGTAATCGAATCCATTGGACGTAGAATACCCCGGCGCTTGATAGTTTCCATGGCAATTTGTTCACAAGACTGATTCTTGTGAGCAGAAGAGACCGATCTCTTTGTGAAGGTACTGGCGAAGCTGGCCACGCTGAGTTTTCTCATGACCGTAGATGCCGAAGTTCGAACCAGGTTTTCACTTCGAGACTTCATCGTCATTCCGGGAAACGGGAGTACTTCTCTGCTCCATACATCCGACAGGAGAGCCTCTAGTCGAGCTCTCTCGCCTCTTGGCGGCGCAAGCACCGGTATTCGAGTTGTGGTTGTTAGCAGAGACTGAGAGCGGTTGATTGTCGAAGCCGTAGAGGCATTCCCGCCGTGATCTTTCAATACATTGGTATTCTTTAAGATGACTTGGCATAGAGGCGATTTGGCCCCTCCCACAGTGGTGGCCCGTTGTATAGATATCCGCCGAACGAGTGTGCCTTGAGCCTCATTTAGCATATGACAGACTCATTCATGTTGATGTGGTGATTGCGTACCCTGCTTTCCAAAGACAGACCCCAAACTCTTTATGTTCATATGTATTGTGCTAAACACATCCGGCCCCTTTACTCCTTGGTCGTCGCTCGACGGCCGAGATAATCTTGCTTTCCATTCCGTTTCCTCCTTGGATGTACAAGCTGTCATGATGATTTCGTATAATTGATGATCGCATTCAAACACTACCTTCCAAGAAAAAGGCGCGGTGTGGCACTGTAACCCTGGTAGCAGTTAGTTTTCCCGTCTTCAGAGCTGACTGTTATTTCGAGTCCCAGGCAAGTGCCTGAAAAGCTCACCTCGTCCATTATCCACTTTTTCGATCCTGATGCTGTCAATATTGATACAAGCCATGATGGTGTAGATCGGGTCGACCTTGCCCGCAGAGGCAAGACAGAGCATATCGCGATAGAGTAGACAAATGAAATATTGACCATCGACTCCTTCATCTGTCTGCCAGCATACGTGAAGCGTTCCGCAAAGCCGAATGTGGCCAAATGACCGTATTTGTCTTTTAGAAATGGCATCGAATTTCTAGACGCAGAGTCAGCTTCTTTAGAACCAATCATGGATTGTCAATTCCAATGTACTCTGTCTGGGAACACTAATCGATCCTGTAGAATCCATGTCTTTTCGAGCGTAGACTTGATGTTCCCGTCATTCGAGGCCCTGTTAATCTCCGTGGTTGCTTCGCGAAGCCTCGTTAGGGTATTGTCGACTTCCATGTGAGAGTTTGGACAGTCTGATATCGGAGTGCATTTGAGAAGCTCAGAAAAGATGAGTGGGTATTTACAGATCCTCTGGATGGGCTGTAGTGTGTGTTAGCTATTTTCACATGGAGAGTGGCATTGTCCGAATGAGAACACCTTGACAAGCAGGTCATTTATAGTCAGAGCTTTTTTGGCTCCATCTTCACTGCCTTTGACGGACCCCAACGCCATCGCCAAGGCTTCAAGGCCTTTTTGATACGTCTCCCAATCTGGTATGGTTTGCTGGGCTGAAGCGATGTCTTTGATCATCATCTCATATGTTGCTCCGTATTCCTCGTATATGAAGAACCGGCTTATCTAGAAGCAGAGCAGGTTAGTCGAATTACAGTTCCGGAATATGGGAAGTTGATACGATGTGACAAGCAGCTACCTTCTTCCCAAAGGCTTTTGAGACCTCTGCCGCCACCTGAGGATCTGACAGCATGCCTGGGGCTTTCAAAAGCCACCTTGCTTTCGTATTTTGCTCTGGCACGGCACCAAGGCTAGACCATCGTCTGTGAGAATAAGGGTAATCGAAATTTGGTAAATGAGTCAATGGGGGAGTTCCGTCGGCTTGTGTGTATTCTGAGTGTGGAACCGCTCGATGCAATTCGCCAAGGAGTTCCTCGTGTAACTTGACTATTTCTGTCAAATTTTGGTTGATGGATGACCGCAGGCCGACGCATATGGAGGGTAACGCAGCTAAGATTGTGACGTATACCTAGATAACCCATTAACAAAAGATGCACCATAGTGTCACAGATCAGGTTCGCACTACATTCATGAGGAATCGTATGTCGCCAATGTACCCTTCTTCCGTGCTGATGAGCTCTTCTAGCACTCTTCGTCGCTGCAGTGATCTCTCCATGGCAGCTAGGTTGGCTAGGGATTGATTTTCTCGGAGCCCACTGTCTTCAGAGGCACGGGGACCTGAGATGGATGCTCTGCTGCTGCGCTCAGTTGTGGAGAAGCCTTGTGAACGCGGTACGTTTCTTCGTGATCGTGCCACAACACTGACGCTGGCACTGGCAAGACTGGCACTAGCACTTCGAACCGCCGAAACAAAGGCAAAGGAAGATCCAGAGGACGATTGTCGGTGGTGCGTTCTTCTCCAATGAGCTGTACGGCTGTGAACATCAGGATCGAATGGCGGCCGCAGAGAACCAAAGCTTTCGTCCGACCGTGTGTGCCGATGCTGTGCTCTACGATGTATCGTCCGCATCCATTTATGAAATGGTCCCTGTGATTTGAGTTGTTCAAGATTCTCTGACTCTATCTCGGGGGTAGGGCTCTGATCAATGATAATTTGGGGCACCTCGGCGGTGATGTCCATAGTAGTAGTTTCGACAATTGTCTGAAGCTCTGCATCAATATCTTGGGGGTCGAATGAAATAGTCTCAGTCGCTTTAATATCAAGGTTGGCCATTTTGGTAACCACTTGGGCGTCGTCGACGTCATATACGGCATCATCACTTGGATACTCGACTGCATCTTCATAGTTTTGCATGAGAGCAGCCCAGCTGGAGCGTCGAGAGCTGGAGTTGGAGTCACTGGGACTTGAAGATGAGTCGACGGGAGCCATTTCGAAAGCAGACCAGGAATGAAGTAGAAAGACGGGACCCAAAAAGGAGATGCAAAAATAGACTCCAATATGTCAAGGATGAAAGAGAAGTAGGAGAGGAAGACCCAAACATGGCGTGGTGCAGAAACCAGGAAAAGAATAATATGGGCATAGAAACCATTTGAGCGTGTATAGAGGAGAAGAAGGTCAGAAACAGAATTAAATGCTTGACGGGTGCAATAGCGGCGATGGAAACTCCAGGAACGATCAAATGTGGTTGGCAGGGCATTGGCTCTTTCCAATAACTGCACGGGCATGAACCTGCACCATCATGGTCACATGCTAAGTGGGCGATACATAGAGGACGCTGTAAAACCACCTGTAAATAATGATATATGGCTATTTGATGCTATCACGATATTGAAGAATACACCGCTAATGCAACTGATAATGGCATCACAAGTGATGTTTTGGTAGAAATATACATTTCCGTACTGGTATTTAATAGGGTCTTTGAGGCTCTTTGAGTCTTTGGCAACATTGCACATGTAAAAGAATGACACCACCCGGACCTGGAGCACGATATCGTCAAAATCTCAAACTTGTTGACCTGAATTCTTCGCTTTGCCACCTCGAATCGGAGCCATGATATGCGGACCGACACGGAGCAAAATTGTGGAGTTGGACGGCTTCAGCTGGGACTCTACGGAGAAAGAGACTTGGACTGTGGAGATGCGATTGATGGCCGATTTGCCCAGGATTGGTGGACAATCGTCCAGTGTTTTGCATGGAAGTGAGGGTGGCGTCTGGTCTTAGTAATGGACCAAAACGCTGCATGCCAGGCCAGGCATCTGCCGCGTTTTGCCATCCAAGGGAGAAGAGCCAAAAATAAGCAACGGCATGGTATCAAACGTATGAAAATGAAGAGTACGAATTAATTAATTAATTAATGAGTTAATTAATCGGCTTGATCAATCATGCTTAATATTGCAAGGGCCTTTGCCGAGTCGTAGTGTTGCATAGCCCTCCAGCTTTCTCCGTAACATCAATCTAACAACCTGGAATCCATGCCCTCCAAAACACGAAGATGCAGAGCCTGCCGCCCGAGATCGCACTGTGGCACTGCCGCATTTCAGTGGACCGACACCCGCCAAAAGGGCGCCGCCGATGGCCCGCGACCTGCCGCAGCCACTGTGCGATTAACCATCCTGGATCCCATGCAACCAATGCCAGGGCCGACTCGCCTAGCCGGGCGCTGCAAAACGGCCCTGAAGCTAACCGCACAGGGGCAAGCCCAAGCCCTTTGCGCGAGGCAATGCAAAGTTCCGCCCCTTCGGTCCAAACGAACACGTTGAACTTTTCTGGTGACGGCGATGAGACCCCCCAACTTTTTTTCTGCTAGTACTGGAGACCTATAATATAGAGGGTAGCCTTCTTTCGCCCGCCACGTGGAGCCTTGCGGAAGCCTTGACAAATCGGCCATGTTGGCATATCGCTGAAGTGGCCCTGCTGATTCTCTCTCTTTACCCTGACATCCTCTTCTTTTCTTGTCCCGTTACCCTCTTTTGAGTTGACTGTCTGTTGTTGTCTCGAGACTTGCGTATAGCCTCATCTCGAGCAGACAGACGATAGCACGATAAGGATCTATAGCCCGTCGCCCCGCCGCTCTCGGCGCAACCCGCCATCATGGACAACGCCTATGCTCTCCCCATCGACGCGGTCCTCGCCAACTTCAAAGTCGAGGAGCACAACGGCTTGACTGATAGTCAAGTCACGGAGCTTCGAAACAAGCACGGCCGCAATGGTGCGCAGTCCCCGAGTCCCGGAGCCTCAGAATCACCCCGCCATATCAAGGCGGACGGACTAGGCCTCGACTTGATATGCATGATGCTAACATGGGCGTAGCGATCCCCGAAGAGCCTCCTACTCCCATCTGGGAGCTGATTCTCGAACAGTTCAAAGATCAACTAGTCATCATCCTCCTTGGTTCCGCCGCTGTCTCCTTCGTCCTCGCTCTGTTTGAAGATGAGGGCGGCTGGAGTGCCTTCGTCGATCCCGCTGTCGTAAGTGGACATGCCTGGTTTCAACCCGTTCTGCTATGGTCGCTAACCGTGTCTCGTTGTACATCTAGATTCTCACAATCCTCATCCTCAACGCCGTCGTCGGTGTATCCCAAGAAAGCAGTGCCGAGAAGGCCATCGCCGCTCTGCAGGAATACTCTGCCAACGAAGCCAACGTCGTCCGCAACGGTGGTCACGTATCCCGAGTCAAGGCCGACGATCTTGTTCCTGGCGACATTGTCTCCGTTTCTGTTGGAGACCGAATCCCTGCCGACTGCCGTATTGTTTCCATCGAGAGCAACAGCTTTTCGGTTGATCAGGCTATCTTGACCGGAGAGAGCGAGAGCGTTGGAAAAGACTCCACCGCGGTCGTCAACGATGATAAGGCTGTCAAGCAGGATCAGGTCAACATGCTCTTCTCGGGAACCACTGTTGTTACTGGACGTGCAAAGGCCATTGTCGTCCTGACTGGCTCCAACACCGCTATTGGAGATATCCACGAGAGCATTACCGCTCAAATCTCTGAGCCCACCCCCTTGAAGCAGAAACTCAACGACTTTGGTGACAACCTGGCCAAGGTCATTACCGTTATCTGCATCCTCGTCTGGCTGATCAACATTCCCAACTTCAACGACCCCAGCCATGGCAGCTGGACCAAGGGTGCTATCTACTACCTCAAGATTGCCGTCTCCCTGGGTGTGGCTGCCATTCCCGAGGGTCTTGCGGTTGTCATCACCACTTGTCTTGCTCTAGGTACCCGTAAGATGGCGGCTAAGAACGCTGTTGTGCGTAGCTTGCCGTCTGTCGAAACCCTGGGAAGCTGCAGCGTCATCTGCTCCGATAAGACTGGTACGCTCACCACCAACCAGATGAGCGTCAACAAGGTCGTCTATCTCAACGAAGCCGGAACCGACTTGACCGAACTTACTATTGAGGGCACAACATACGCCCCCAAGGGTAACATCACTCTTAACGGCCAGATTGTCGAGAACCTTACTGCCACTTCTTCTACGATTCTCCAGATGGCCGAGGTTGCCGCTCTCTGTAACGACGCTCACTTGGCCTATGATTCACGTACTGCTGCCTTTTCCAGTGTTGGCGAGTCGACTGAAGGTGCCCTCCGAGTTCTTGTTGAGAAGATCGGCCCTTGTGCCCCTACCGGAACCGCTCTTGAGGACTGTGGACACTTTGCCAGCGCTGCTCACGAGAAGAGGCTTCCCCGACTCGCCACTTATGAGTTCTCCCGTGACAGGAAGAGCATGTCGGTTGCTGTTCAGAATGGTTCTGCCAAGAAGCTGCTTGTCAAGGGAGCTCCCGAGTCTGTCATTGAACGCTGCACAAGCACCATCATCGGTGCCAACGGTAACCGAGTCCCCCTGAACGAAAAGCTCCGCAGCACTCTGCTCAAGGAAGTTGTCGAATATGGTAACCGAGGTCTTCGCGTCATTGCCCTGGCTAGCATCGATGATGTTTCCCAGAACCCGTTGTTTGGCCACGCCAAGACTACCGAACAGTATGCCCAACTGGAACAGAACATGACCTTCCTTGGATTGACTGCCATGTTGGACCCTCCTCGCCCCGAAGTCCCCGCCTCTATCAAGAAGTGCAAGGATGCTGGTATCCGTATCATTGTAATCACTGGCGACAACCGCAACACCGCTGAGAGCATCTGCAGACAGATTGGCGTCTTTGGCCAGCATGAAGATCTCCAAGGAAAGAGCTACACCGGACGTGAATTCGACAACCTCAGCCCCAGCGAGCAGCTGGAGGCGGCTAAGAAGGCCTCTCTGTTCTCTCGCGTTGAGCCCGGCCACAAGTCCAAGCTGGTTGACCTTCTCCAGTCTCTTGGTGAGGTTGTTGCTATGACTGGTGACGGTGTCAACGATGCCCCCGCTCTGAAGAAGGCTGATATCGGTGTGGCTATGGGTTCTGGAACGGATGTCTCCAAGCTGGCTGCCGACATGGTTCTGGCTGACAGCAACTTTGCGACTATTGAGGTGGCCATCGAAGAGGGCCGCTCCATCTACAACAACACACAACAGTTTATCCGCTACTTGATCTCCTCCAACATCGGCGAGGTTGTTTCCATCTTCTTGACGGCTGCCCTGGGCATGCCCGAGGCACTGATTCCCGTTCAGCTGCTCTGGGTCAACCTCGTCACCGATGGTCTCCCCGCCACTGCGCTGTCCTTTAACCCACCTGACCACGGCATCATGAAGCGCGCCCCTCGTAGAAGAGATGAGCCCCTCATTGGCGGATGGCTGTTCCTGCGTTACCTGATCATTGGCACCTACGTTGGTCTTGCAACCGTTGCCGGCTACGCCTGGTGGTTCATGTACAACCCTGAGGGCCCCCAGATCACCTTCCGACAGCTCTCCAGCTTCCACCGTTGCTCGGCCGAGTTCCCAGAGATTGGATGCGAAATGTTCAGCAATGAAATGTCCAAGTCTGCCTCGACCGTGTCCCTGTCGATTCTGGTTGTGATTGAGATGTTCAACGCTATGAATGCCCTGTCTTCTAGCGAGTCGCTCCTCACCCTGCCGCTGTGGAACAACATGATGCTCGTGTACGCCATCGCCCTGTCCATGGCTCTGCACTTTGCCCTCCTTTACACACCCGTTCTGCAGAACCTGTTTGCCATCCTGCCGCTGAATGCGCTGGAATGGCAGGCGGTCACAATTATCAGCGCGCCTGTAATGTAAGTTTTTGACAAGTCCCATTCTTTCCCACATCTTCAATGGAAAACTAACCAGCTTTTAGTCTTCTTGACGAAATTCTCAAAGTTGTTGAGAGACAGTTCTTCATGCAGCAGAAGCCGGCTGATAAGGCTATCAAGGCGAAGAAGGAGGAATAGACGAGAGCTTAGAAGAAAACATATACACATTTATACACATACAATGCATACAGGTATATAGACGGAAAGAAAGGCGTCACAAACTCGACTTATTGTAATTGGATGATTCAGAGTGCTGTACATTGTGTCTGTTGCCTCCATCTGCCTGTGAAAGTTTTACGATGAACAAACGTTAGGAAAAAGCAAGGTATGGCGTGAAAAAGACTGTGGCACAATAACTTATAGGAATTTTCTTCAGGTTTTTTTTGTTATTCTCTTGTTTCATTTGCTTCTTTTTGCATGCATTAGTAATTCGACTCGTTGGGTGTTTCGAGTCAAACTCTCTATTTCATACAGCATACACATCTTCAGTCATCTTGCAGACCGCAGGCGTATGTCATATTCCCCCATCTCTATACGTGGCATGTCATCAACCTTAGTCCTGTCTACCCTTTAGTAACCTCTTGGTGACCTTGTCCTTCTCGATGATGTACACGTGGGCTCCCCAGCCGGATAGGGCATCACGGTCGACGGCGTTTAGGAGGGCTTGTGAGATGGTCTCGAACAACGCATCGGGCTCCTAGAGAGGCAACAAATGTTAGTAAATGATTTCGTTAAACAAAAGAGGATGAAGAAGAGGAATAAGAAGAGCGTACCAAATCAGGCTCCCACAAGCCTTCGCACATGCCAAACAACTGCTCCGACGCCGTGCCAGAAACAATAAAGTCCTTTGCAAAATCAATGCAGCCAATACTGTCAAAACCACAAATAAAGGGCTTCCCCGTCTTGGGGTCCAGGCCAGCAACAACGGGGGAGACAAAGTAAGGCCCGAAGCGGCGCTCGTAGAGGGAGGAGGAGACGAGGTTGGCAAAGGTGCGCGGGGCGATGGCGCGCTCCTCGCGCAGGCGGTACATGTTGACCTTGTAGCGGAAGAGGTCGCTGACGGTGCTGACGTCGGTGGCCAGGCCCGTCAGGCCGAGGAAGACGTCGCCGTACTGGAAGATTTTGGGGAAGTTGTTGGAGATGGTGAGGGCTTGGAGGCCCAGGCGGAGGTCGCAGGCGATGGCGACGCAGTCCTTGCCGACCATGGCGACAGCGGCGCCGCCGTCTGTGTTTTGTTAGTTGGGACGAGGGGTGGGATTGGAGTTAGATTAGAGCTGGAGATGGGAACTGACTGATCGAAAAGGGAGAAGACTAGATTGAGCAGTGTTAGCATGTGCCATCATCGCATCTGATGCTGGTGGTGATGCTGGGTTGGGTATACGATACGACATACCATGATGCTTCTGTTTGCTTGTCTGTAGCTGGCCGAGTAAATCGATCAAATTCCGAGCTCCAACCAGAGATAATCACAATCTGTTCTCTCCGTCTCTCTCTAGAGCCTCGTCCGAATCAATGCCCGTTCGTGAGATCGTATGTTGACTGGAATTGTTTGGCGTATGTATGTATGAAGCAGTCAGTTGAGCTTCCCTCCAAGCTTGCACCAGCCCCAGCTCCCCCCCATCGCTGGCACGCAAAAGCGGCAGGCAAACATGGTCTGGCGTGGCCGCTTGGCTGCCAGAGCGCTGTGGCGTAGGCTGTCCGGGGTTCTGCCGCTGTGGCTGGTGCTTGTTACGTACTGCGTCGCCTTGGAGGCTGCCTGCGGATTGTTCGAGAAAGAGGGTGGGGCCGGGATTTGATATCTAATCTGGCTTCTGAGCTTCAGACAGTTTGGGGGCTCGACGGCAAGAAAATAGTGGAAGTAAGAGACTGGAGGTCTTTTCTGTTTCAATCTGTTTGTGACATCCTCATCTCTTCGATTCATCTGCTGGTGTCACTTGTCAACTTACACTTCGCAGCCTGTCTTGTGCTACTTGAGCTTGTCGCTTTGTCGCTTCAGTTCTAAAGTACTCCGCCAAGCAGCTACCTGTAACCCCACCATAGACGACATCCAGCAGAGTTCCGAGTGCTTCTAAGACTTTCGTGCTTCGACTTAAACCGCTTCTACCCCCGTCTTTTCCTTCGGGAAGCTTGCTCAACTCCCTAACAAAACAACTCTCTCATCCAACCTTCATCATGGCGTCGCACGTCGTCGTCATCGCCACGGATCTGAGGCGCACAACCGTCAAAGTCAACCCCGGCACATACCTATCAGACGTTCTTCAGGAAGCTTGCAAGAAGCTCAGCCTGGACAGCGACAAGTTCCTGCTAAAGTAGGTGTCAAGTCCAAGACACTACAAACCTCTCATTACATGCTATCCATAGGTATC
Organism: Trichoderma atrobrunneum; assembly: GCA_003439915.1. Classification (NCBI taxonomy): domain Eukaryota; kingdom Fungi; phylum Ascomycota; class Sordariomycetes; order Hypocreales; family Hypocreaceae; genus Trichoderma; species Trichoderma atrobrunneum. The sequence goes on along the minus strand of PNRQ01000390.1, from coordinate 5,588 downwards.
TAACACGACTGTCTAGACACAAGCAGAAACAAGTCGACCTTTCTGTACCCTTCCGCACCTCCGGCCTCATCGCCGGCGCCAAACTGGAGCTCGTGCTAAAGTCAAAGACTCCCTCCGCTGTGCAAATCGCCCTACAAATCCCCCAACCAGAAGCCAAAGAAATCCCCGGCGGCCGATTAATCAAAAAGTTCCCCTCCGACTTGTCAATATGGCAGGTGATGCGACAGTTTGAGAGCGGCGAGGCGAGCGCGGGCAAGAACATCAACATCACCGCCAGGGGCGTGGCGCAGACGGTCGACACCAACAACTCTGGCGCCGGCCAGCTGTACTACGAAACACCGGTTTTGAACATCATGGGGAGGGAGCTTGGGTCGTTTGCCGACTTCCAGAAGACGCTGTCGCAGCTGGGCCACAACTCTGGCAATGTCCTGATACGGCTGACGTTTAGGAGGACTGAACAGACGCTGTACGAGGCCATGGAGCAGATTGGTGTCTTTTTCAAGGAGGAGGCGAAGAGGAAGGAAGAGGAAAAGGAGAGTGCGGCTTCAGGCGTCCCAGAGGAGGCACCAAAGAACCCATCCGCGGATGAAGATGTGGCCATGGCTGAAGCTCCAACAGAGCCTGTGAGCAATACGACTGAAGCCCGAGAAGCAGATCATGCAGCTCCTCAGGTCACACAAGACTCACCATCACTACAACTCGATGCACATCAGACGTTACCTGAAGTTAATAATTCGGACCCTCAGTCACGCCTCCAGCCAGTTAATGTATTTCTCGCACCCACGAATTCGACTCCTGCCGCCGCTCTCGTCCCAGCTGAAGAGAGTGATTTCACACCGACCGTCGCTCATGCCCAGCTGCATCAACAGCGCCTGCTGGAAAGCTCACGCAACAAGCGGCTCTTGTCCGACAGAGAAATCGAGGAAAAGGAGGCAGCTGAGCAAGCCAAGATCGACGCCGTCAAGTCTGTGCTCATCAAGGTGCGGTTCCCAGACAATACGAGCAGCGACTGGGAAATTGGTCCGTCAGACACGGGTGCCTTTTTGTATCAAGCCGTGCGGCACGTCATGGCCAGCAATGAGCATTCTTTCCATCTCGTCATTCCTGGTAGCAAGACGGTGATTAAGGACGACGACACCCCCAAGCACAATCTAATCAGGGCGTATAAGCTCTCAGGCAGGGTGCTCGTTAGTCTGGTGTGGAATGATGGTGTGCCGGCTGATATTCGAAAACGGCCTTTTCTCAAGTCCAACTTTGCCCAACAGGGCCAGACAATCAAGGTGCCTGAGATTCTGACGGCTGAGGATGATAAAGACGGATCATCGGTGGCACCCAAGGTTCAGCAGGCGCCGACGAATAGAGACGGGGGAGAGGGTTCTGGGAAGAAGATGCCAAAGTGGTTCAAGCTTGGGAAAAATGATTAATAAATAGCGAGCAGTGAAATTGTTTTTGTTTCGTTGTTTCTTTTTCCGCATCCAGAGAAGATGTACAGCGGAATAGCATAATGTATATATATATATCACGGGTAGTTTTACAGCAAAGACGCAAGAACGGAAGTTGCATAGTCAAGACAGGTAGCACAGGCTTCTTAAAACATTAATCAAGGCATTTTGTACCCATCATGCTGGGCGGTTCGAGTTTCAGGGAAGAAGAAGAAAATTTTCTAGGTTGGGTCATAAAGACGGCATGTCTTGAAGAGTTTAAGAAATTCGATGAACGAAATCGCAGCTATATAAACGCTGCTGCGCCCGGCATCAAAGCCCCATTTGAATTCAATCAAAATTCATGACCACGCCAAATCCATGCGAAACCCGTAGGTGTGTTTAATTCATTTCCCTGTTGAAATAATTTTTGTTTTTCCCCATTACCAAGATGAATCTCCCCGCTCGCTTAAAGGAATCGTTTAGTGAGCACGACGAGACTCGGCGATGACGCGCTGGAGCTCATCGACCTTTCTCTTGGCACGGCCAAAGGTACCGAGCCTCTTCTTGGCCAGCTTACGGGCACGCTTGTCCTTGCTGTTTCGGAGCAGTTCGATGACACGACGCTCGTAGGGGGCGAGGCTATATAGTAACACACACTCAACATCAGTATACGTCCTTTCAATTTTATCTTTTTTCTTCTTCTTCTTTGATCCCAAGACCAAACAGCAATAAAGAGATGGAAAAAACTCACCCAGCAACCTCCTTGACGACCTCACGCACGAAAGCGGTTCGCTTGCTCAGGTGGCCCTTGGTGCGCGAAACACGGGGCTTGACGACACGAGCAGTGGTCTTCTATATTCAGGCAAACACAAACCATAAAACGTCAGCGTCCATCGTCTGCCGAGATCAAGGTTGGGGGCAGAGATCCTCCACGAGGTGAGATCGCGAGTTGTTTTGACGTACGTGGCCCTTGTTCAGGCCAACGGCCAGACCGGTCTTTGCAGGCGTTTCCTTAGCCATCTTGAATGAATTGTCGACTGATCGAGAAATTTCGTTGTCGAAAAGAGGAAGAGGAGTAAAAGAGGAACGTCTCTTTTTTTCTTCCACACAGCCTAGGAAATTCGACAGCGCTAGTGGGCAATTTTTGGCGAGTGTGTGGGTAGGGTCGGTGTGTCTGATTTTCCGGGCGGAAGTTGTGGGTCACGTGCACGAGGGTAAGCGATAAGATAGAGCCAGTGTTTGGTTTTGGCAGAGTAAATGTTGAAGTGGTGAGATTGAGGGCTTCTTTTTTCTGAATTGGGATAGTGCATAATCTAAGAACTGCGTTATGTAATGGCAAAATCGCGACTCACTGAAGCCATGACTGATATCCTCGGTATCAAAGACAGAGACATACGATAGGAAACTACTTGGTGAGAGTTTGCAACTCTTGCTCAACTGAGCAACAAATTGCAGCACACAAACAACTCATTCAATTGGTCACGATGAGGTTGGCTCGTCTTATCTAAAGCCTCTGCTCGTGTCTATTAGCCAAAGCACAGTGTCATAGCCATAGTTGAGTCTTGCCAACTCGCACGTGTGTACTAGAGGAATTCTAGAACAAGGCTTATCTCACAGCACGTCTTCTTTCACGAGTCATGCAGCGGTTGTGTTGAGAAGCTAAGCTGTAGCCTCACGAACCAGTTGCTAATGCAACAGATATTTCCGTCGGTTAGCCGGCTGGCGTAGCGAGGATTTGTCCAGGGGGGAGAGAAGATACACAGCGCGAATTGCTCGACTCTTGTGTGATAACGGGCAGGGTCCGAAGCCATGTCCGGATCGCCAATCGAACTCGATCATGCTTGAGCTTGATAATGGCCTGTCTTTTCCCGAGGCACAAGTAAGGGGTCACGAGCCGCGGACAGGGCCATACGTAGCATCAGCGAGCAAAAGAGACAAGTTGAATACCCTTGCTCCGCCGTTTTGTGATGCAGCTGCTCGTAGTTGTGCAGTATTATGTACTCGTACAGATTACAGCAATTAATCCGACAGAGCTTCCCCTCATGGTCCCTTTTCTCCCCCGCTTCATTCTTTGAGCTAGTTGTTGGCCGTTCGAGGTGAGAAACAACAGACCAACCGGCAGTCGTCAGAAGGGACGCTAAGGCGGAACTGTGTCGTCTTGCATCCCAAGCGGCGTTTTGGTCCGCCATCGTTGCCCATTGGCGCTCTGCTCATCGTCATCAAAACGGCGACAAGGGCGCTTAATTCCATGATAATATCCCGTACGGCTGCCCCAGACTCCATAGCAAAGGAGGAAACGATGTGATTTTCCCAATGGCGAACCCCCCTCCCCTTTATCGGTTCCCCGGGCCATTGACTGCTTCGGCTCCGCCGTCGCGCCCGTATGAGATGGAGATGGGCTCACATCCTGGGCCATCGTCTTGGAGTCGTCAGATCACGCCCGCTCGCATCGCAAGGACACCTTCTGTGTTTGGAAGTGCCTGACAGCTGCCAATGCTTTGTCCATGCCATTGGGCGGGTGATTTAAGGTATGAGGCGGTTGTCAGGTCGGCACACGGTGACGTAGTTTTTGGAGAGACGGGCCAGGACCGGCTCAAGCGATGGATCGTGGATGTACATTTGGGGACGAGTTGAGTTGAGTTGAGACACTTGACTCGGACAGCTCATGATTCCATGTTGTTAGCGCGCCGCTGCTGGCACTGCAATGGCAATGGCGACCTGCTGTATTCTAATGTGGCTGGCTATCAATTGATTAATCGCCAACTCTCGCAGAATGCCTTGCACGTGTGCATCTGCATCCGGCTCTCGTTATCAGGGGGTTGATCAATTTCCCCCTGGTGACTTGCGGTCTGTCTGCTTCGTCTGTCATGTCTTGTGCTCCCTTTGCTCCGTGCTGTACCCGTGCTACCCGTAGCTGTACTGTACCTGTCTGTACCTGTGCCTTACTCCGTACGAGTACACCTGCACTAATTGCCCGTCCGGCTTGATGTCCATGACGCTTCAATGTTTTCACCTCAGGTAGCACTGCTAGAGAAGGTAGTAGTAGTAATGCGTACCACATTGTCAGGCAATCTCTCCCCTCTTTTCCCTCTCTCGTCCTCTCTCTTCTCCTCTCCTCGTTCCAATTCCCCGCCCCCAAAGATGCAATCAGCAACAGAAGCAACACCACTCCTCCCCTCCCCAATGCTACTGTACTATGCCTCCTCTCCTTGTGTTGTACATTAGAGCTCAACTCGCAACAGGCCAAGTGCTAACGCAAGCACCAAAGCGCGGGGTGACCCAGCCTAGCGGGGGCCCAAAGAGGGGGGGCTGGACCTCTTCTCCTCTAGGCCCTGTCTCTTGTCTCTTTAGCGCCTTTACCTAAGATAGGGCCCGCTGCGACAGCTTCCCCGACGCTGCTGCTTCTGCGCATGTACGAGTACCAGTGCAGTGCAGCCGTGATATGATAGCAGCGAATGGACCCTCTTAATACCTCAGTGTGTCTTATTGCACCGAGTGCGTGACTCGTTTCTTTTTGCTCTCATCTCTCATCCTTTTCCCCCTTGTGCTCGCTCTTCTGTCGTTTTCTTCATTTTTTCCCAAACTTCTCTCCCTTTTCTCTGCCACAGCTGCGAGAACGACGCGCTCGCAATGACACGACGATAAAACGCCTTGCTACACCGACGTCATCAGCACCCACTCTGTCGAGATAAGGCGAGGCAGCGACTTCATCTCCATTCTTGCCCATCACCACCATCGCCAACCAATACCGAGCGTCTTCACCGTCCCATGTCGCTGCGGAAGCAGAAACTACAATAACAGAGGGGGGAAACAATAAAAAATTACATATACAAACCAAACAGGAGGGATAGCGCAGCACAAAATCTCCCTATTAGACACAGATACGGAGACCACATCATCCTTGGACAATCAAAGCAAAAAAGACTCCTTCACCATGTCTAGTCTCCCGTCACAGCATCCTACCCTCTCCCTCCACCTCACCGACCTCACCCTCACCCCGCTCATCACATCCTCCTCGTCGCCCACTCATCTCGAATCCCTCACCTCGCTCACCTCGAGCGCCATCACCTCCCAGACCACCGCCCAGCGCGCCAACCTCGGCCGCCCCCAGCGCATCATGGTCGAGTACCCCGACTCCGGCGCCGTCGTCCTGCAGTCCTACCT